>BLKR01016051.1:0-38547 GCA_011170035.1 Teleogryllus occipitalis
CTGAATTGTGGGAATTCTGAATCGGTGTTGTTGACGTTCATATGCGAAGAAATGAAAGAGGTCATCTTCGTCAACACTATATATCAAAATATATATAAAACAAAACTTTTATTTTTAAGCATTTCTGGAAGTATGAAAATCGCCAAGAACGTGTGCCTACAGTCAAAATTAAAGGATTTATTTTTAAAGAACATTCACGCACCTCCAAATTGATGGAATACTTGCATGCACGTCATGGGTTGCGACATTCTTTCTATTCATTAAATTACCAGATAAAAATAATTCAGTTTTAATTTGGCTCACTGTCGTCCTATAGGTATGTATCTATTAAAAATATACTTTTCACTTGCTTAAGCGTAGCTACTCTCAAATATCGGCCATTTACGCGTGATATGATTGGTTCCAGAAGGAATAATATACGTAGATTTCTGGTATCCTTTTAAAGTTATGAATTCAAAGTTTTTTGCATTTGTATGGATGTTTCCATATATGAGTATTATGACGTATTTCACTCTCATAAATACCTATGCGCGGGTTCCAGAATGAAAGTATAGTACTATTGTAAGTCTGCAAATGCCTCTAATGATTCTAAACCTGTTGATCGATTACGTATTATTAGGGGAATACAAGATCTATTGTAGATTACCTTGTAGATTGGGGGTATGTATGTTTGTATGAATGTTCTTAAACAAAAAATATATTATATTTGAACTTCAAAATTAAAAATCAATTCAATTCAAATTTGAATTGTTATAAGTTCATTGATATGCTACATGCATGCAACACATTGAAAGAGGATACGGGTTATTTGTTTTATACTTGCGTTCCGTGCATGTTAAACTTTGAAGTGTCGAGTGTGGGATTAGTTCTTGCGTTGAGTTAATTCGCTTGCACGAAACGGCGAATGCTACTGATGTTGATCGTCTGTCTGTCACGTCTGTTGGTCTGATGAGGTAACATTCGCAGTACATTTGGCCGTACAACCTAGTTAACGTAGATGTCTCAAACAGAATGTTCCGCGCAAGATGTAAATCCGCGTGCAGTATTTGAAAGGCAGAATGGGAAAGTTCATTTACTGCACTAGCTATGTTGCTTTAAGCCCGCGCACCCGTATATTCATGTACACATTCGTACATACAGCTGACATCCTCGTGTGAACTTCTAATTATAATTTGTGATCCGGAATTCAAATCCTCCGAGATGTCCTATAATGTGTGCAAGTATTTGGATGATGAATTTCACCGTTCAGTGGGAACAAATTTTAAAAGAAACGAAAGGACTAAAGAATATTTGAAAGGAAAAAGGCACGAAACACATTACTTCAACAATTTATGAAAAATTGATTGCCATTTAGTTTAGACAAGTAAGTCGCGATTGGTGACAAGAATGATTTTATTTTATTAATTTAGATCCACCACCATTATTATTATTAAAATGCCCTGTTGGCAGGTTTTACATAGCTTACTGCAAAGCCTTCACTTCCTTTGGTTCTCTGGCAACTTTTTGTGTCTCAAATACGTTTCATCAAGCCTTGTGCTGTACATCAACTGTTACGTAATCCTACCTATTTATGCAATAAGTGGAATATTCTTGAAAAAAAAAGAAATTTTCTTTGCTTTTTCCTCCAAGTGACAGTCAAATGCAGTGCGCCTAGTACAAAAGGTAATTAATATTGATATGCGTGTTTATGCATTTGATGGAGGATTCTACCTAGAAAAGGGCCAGTTAACCGTTTGATTTGAAGCAAATTTTCTTAAATGGAAGCATTAAAGTCAAACAATGAGAATAGTGTGGCTGATTGACTCCGGGTGCGTCAACAGCTCAGACATTAGTCCCGTAACCGCAGTGAATGTTTTCATCGCGCGTGGTAGTGATCTTCCCCCCTTTTTTCCTTACCTGTCAGTTCGGGGGTTTCCCCGTACAGGTATCTCCCACCAGCGGGGCACCGCCCCAGCCGGAACAAACTGTGTGTGTTTAAGTTACGGGCAAGGATAGAACTAGGAGGAAAGGGTACTGCTTCGGCATTCGTCTGGTGTTGACCGGAGAGACCTCGGAAAACTACCCATTAGAACAGCCGCTAGCTAGAATTTGTCTCCAGAAAGCAACTAAATTCAACCCTGCCATCGTCGGGACTCGAACCTAAAACCTCCCGGTCAGAGGCACTGCAGTGACATCAGTTGATGCCCTGAACCACCTCTCCCGGTGGGAGTTGTGTGGTATTTTGATGTGATGTAAATGTTTTGATTTAAGTATAATTATTTGAGAAAACGAAAAACGCATATAATGAAGGTACGAAAATCATGATTAATTTATTCCTTATTTTCTGAGAAATCATATGCCACAACAAATAAATGAGTTTTGATGTATCCTGTTAGAAAAACAACTAGGTAATTGAAATACCTCTCGTTCCTGGAACTCTCGAACATCAATGAATGTGGGCGGTATTTTAATTTGAAACGAAGCAAAATAATTGAGCGCAATAAATTCGAAAATATTACTTGAAATATATCATTAAGTACAAAACTATAAAACATGGCGTAACATACCGTGATACTATTTTTTCCCAGCGTTATATGAATTATTTGAGACATAATAATTTGATTAATGAGAAACTGTTTCCCGAATCCAGCCAACGGGCGTTCCCAGGTATTCACGTTCGTATTACTATCGACCTTTCTGCGCGTTAAATTTACAATGAGCTGTAATAGGAAATGTCACTGTCGCATTGGTCTCGGTCGTAATGTGACGTGATGTGAAATTTACTCAGTTTATAGTGGTCGCGGCTGATGTCGAAGAACTATTGTACTGTCGTGCACATTCAGTCATTAAAACTGACCGCTACGCGAACACGCGCCCAGACCACTGAAAGCTTACTGCTTGTTACACATACATTAACCGACATGCGAGCAGCCCTCAGTCAGCCGTCTCTATTATCTTAAACATCAAGTAGTTTCTCGCTGATGATCAAACGTATTTGAAAAGGTTTTGTGAATGTGACTCGAACATTTATTGAATTTCTTTTTTTTTTTAATTTTATATCACAGTAATTATTACATTCATTTCCTATTATCAACAAATGATACTGTATTGAAAATGTAATCCAATCTAATCACATATTTCAAAATATTTCGTGGATATTTTCGTGGAACTGGTACCAATTATACATTTTAGATGTTTATAAACGATATAAAAATAAATCTTAATTGTCCAGGAAACGCTGCGTTTTAAGCAGTGTTGCCTAAGTTTCATACTGCGATCTTCTTCAGGATAAACGCATTTAATCTTTAACGCTGAAGACCCGTATGAGACCGTACCGAGCATACGTCGTAGCCTTGGCAGTGAGCAAAATTAAAGCTTCAGAGATATCAAAATAATGCATGAAAATGACGCCACTCATTCCCTGATGATGAAAATGTGTCTAAATCAGATGGTTACAGTCGTAAACAATAAAGGAATAAGAAATGCTCAGAAAGGGAGTTTCTGTTGAGGATGTATGAGTGAATCAATTTATAGAGTCCAGACATTAGAAACAATGGCAAAGAAATACAACAATGAATGAATGAATAAATATCTCTCCCAAACACATTGGTACAATAACCGCATAGAAAATTAGGTCGTTTTTACTGCCTGACGGTGGCAGGATTTTCGATACTAGGTTTTGAGCTAGGTCGAATTCAGTCGCTGTCTGGAGGTGGATTCTAGCACCCGGCTGGTCTGATCGGTAGTTTTCCGTGATTCCTTCGATCAACACCAGGTGAATGCCGGAGCAGTACCCTAACAAACGGGCCACAGACAACGCGCGATCTTTCCTTCTTCTTCCTTCTCCTATCTTCACACCTTACACACACACTGACACTAACACTACACACACACACACACACATGCACTACACTACCACAGATGCCGGGAGACAGGTCAGGGACTTAGAACTTGTCCCGGCTGGGGCAGTGCCCTGCTGGTGAGAGATACCTGGTTGGGAAAGCCCCGCTAGTCGAAGATATGTCGGCGCCGGATCTCACCATCCAGTGGGGGAAGATCACCGGCACCTCTCGATGAAACATACATTACACTTTCGGGACTAATGACCTCCGTAGTTGACGCGCCCGGAGTCAATCATTCATCAATCAATCATTTATTTCTCGCGGAGTACTTGAAGTCTCCCTCTTTCTGGTGTCTAGGATCTCTCGGTTTCCTCTGAAGCTCTAGGCGGAATCTTGGGGTTACGTAACGGACAACTAACGATTCGCGACTGACGCCTTATGCGTGAGAAGCAATAATGCTTGAAGAGCTCTCATCAGGACTTGACACCACGGCGGGATGTGCTCCCTCCATAACTATTGGTTGCCGCCGGACCGCATTTGTCATTCAGAATAGCAATGCAAAATCAGTGAAAGGTTTACTTCTAATATGTTCTGCTATTGTATTGCGAAATGACAATCTCAAGTACCGTGTGTCACCTTGGAACCTCATCCTCTCCGTGGCCTCTCCAAGTAGCCTATGAGCTTGGTAAATCCATATGGGCACTACCCCTAGGCGTTCATTTCCGCAGTTAGTCACCCCCTCCGGTTATTAGTGTGAGGAAGGTCTGTCATGAAGCGTAACATAGACAATAAAATCCACAGTCGCGCTGACAGTCGCTGTGCTCACTGCTCCCGCGAACCCGGGCCCATGATGGATTTATGTGCTTCGCGTAGCATGGATTAAATAAATATAACGGTAATTAGGGGCACGTGCGCTACATAGTTTTATAGAGTGAGCGACATGACAAGTGACGTCTGTTGAGATTTAAGATCCCTTCACACGGTGCCACTCAGCAGCGCTTCAGAGTGGTGCTACTGCTGGCAAAGCTTTGATTTAAATAGGGGAATTAACACGAGCGGAATTGAGCTGGTGTGGTGTTTGGTGGCGAACTCCCGCACAGTTCTAACAGCTCGCTCGAAATGTCAGCCTTCACACTAGACCACTCGAACACGCCTCTGAACCTAGCTTTGCCCGTTGATTGGTTTGCGGCCGCACGAGCCCACGTCGGTGTGACTCACAAATCCTTCCTTTTTTGCGGTCTGTGGCGCTGGGCAGTGGTTGTGTATGATGGGTTCGCTGCTTTCCGGTGGTGCCACATAGTGGTTACGTGTGAAAGCAGACTTAGTCTCAGCAGGACAAGGCAGTAAGACAAGTATAATAGAAGAAATAGACAGTACAAAGAGAAATATGGTACTTAAGTATCCTGCAGGGTAAGACTGTACATACAATGAAACCTCATTCACTTACTCCTCGCCTCCCTCGATACCACATTAAACACACTTAAGAGACTAATTTATGATGTTCATTACTGCGAAATACTGCATCAATCAACTCATTCTCTCACTCAGGCGGAGATGACTTTAGCTGAGAGCATGGGGTTGGTTGGTTGGTGGGTTGGTGGGTTGGTTGGTTGGTGGGTTGGTTGGTTGGTTGTTGACCTACCGTCGGCTAGCGGCGTTTCCCTTAACCAGGCATATGCCACCAAGGAGGCACCACCTCAGCTAGGACAAGCTCAAAGCTCCCGACCGGTATAGTAGTGTAGTGCATGTTAGTGTGCGTGTAAATAAGGGGTGAGGACAGGACAAGGAAGAACGAAAGATCGCTCGCGGTCCAGAATGGGTTCCGTTCGCGTTCGCGCCCGGTTGAATGGAAACAAAGTGAAACAATGAGCGTGGTGTGGTTGAATGATTCCAGGCGCTTTAACACCTCGGTCACTAGTCCCGTAAGTATAGTGCATGTTTTCATCGTGCGAGGTGGCAGTGATCTTCCCCTCTTCCTTATCTGTCTGCTCGGGGGTTTCCCCATACCGGTATCTCCCACCAGCAGGGCACCACCCCACTCGGGTCTCCGGGCGTGTGTAGTAGTGTAGTGCATGTAAGTGTGTGTTCAAGTAACAAGTAAGGATAGGACTAGGAAGGAAAGATGACGCGCGGCATGTTTGTTAGGGTTCTGCGCCGGCATTCACCTGGTGATGATCGGAGAAACCACGGAAAATTACCCATTAGAACAGCCGCTTGCTAGAATTTGTCTCCAGACAGCGACTGAATTCGAGCTAACTGACAAGCTAGTGTCGAAAATCTTTCCACTGTCGGCACTCGAACCTAGCATGTACTGCAGTGACATCAATTGATGCACTGAGCCACATCGTCCGGTGAGAACGTAGGTTTCAGTGGCCGGAGGAACTTGGAGACACCGTGTCCTAGGCACAGGTGCCAACATTTCGGCCACCATTCTGGAATCTTCCTCAGAGCGAAATGCATTTCGGCAGCAATGACGGCCGAAACGTTGGCACCTGTGCCTAGGAAGCGGCGTCTCCCGGAAAGTCCAAGGAAGGGCTTCAGCTGAAACAACGTAAGTGAGATTGCGCAGACGTGCTTACCGATGATTTTGTATTGCTTGGCGGAGAGGTGGTTGGTCATCATGCCGCAGATGTGCGCGCCCAGGCTGTGGCCCACGCAGTGCGTCTGCTTGGAGAGCGCGCCGTTGAAGGTGAGGTGCGAGTAGAGCTGCGCCGAGCACTGCGCCACCAGCCGGGTGTTGCTGAGCGCGGACAGGTAGCAGGGGAAGCGCGTCAGCGGCTCCCAATCCACCGTGAACACGTTGTAGTCCCCGCGCGACACGTACGCTGCACACAAAAAAGCCGTGGCGCTGGATGGGAGGACTTCGGGGGAGTGCCGTTGAAGCCCAAAGCAAGGTGCGAGTAGAGCTACGCGGAAGACTGCGCCGACAGCTGGGAGTTGCTGAGCACGGACACGTAATACAACAGGATGCGTGTCAAAAAACGGTAATTTTGCGACAAAAATTTTGTTAAAAATGGCTCCAGCCCTTTGGAATTGTTTCTTCTCGGATAGAGCAAAGTAAGTGTAAGAAAATGATGCAAATCTTTTCAATTAACTCTGAATATTTTTGCCATCTTCCTACAACAACCATATTGAAAATAGAATTTTTTCGTGAATGAAATATGATCTTTCTTGAACACCTTAAATTCTTAAATAAGGTTGTGTACAATTTTTCAATAAAAATATGAATAGCTTTCTGGGAATTGTGTGTAAATGTAGGCGATTAAAAACATATTTTCTCAAAACCGATTCGTTTTTTCGTAATTTTTTTTTCTCGAATAGAGCAAGGTATGATTATAAAATATCGCAGCTACCATTTCGGATGAACTGTGCATTTTTGAAAATTTTAAAAAATTAACATCGCTTAAGTGCAATATTGTTGATAGATATTTTTCCTTAACAAAATTTGTTGTAAAAATAATCTTCAAATACATTTGTGTAAAAGTTTTTGAAAATGAGTGATTTGGCCTGATTTTTCCTTGAATAAAGGCACTTTATAATTTTTTGTTTCGAAAACAGCCCCAAATTATTTCATAATTTTTTATCGAATGGAAGGAAGTACACTTATAGAAATGGCGTAGGTTCCATTTTGGTTGAAGGCATCGATTTTGGTTGAAGTCATCGATTTTTCGAAAATTGCAAACGTCGCAAACAATCCTAGAACGTATATGTTGTTGTAGCACCACTAGATTACTCCTTGATTGGCTATGTGCATGTAAGTTGGTGGAATGCGCCCTGGTGGTTTGCTCTCTTCCGTCGCGTTCATTGTCCGTTCCGTCGTCGCTCCGTTGCGTCCTCAGTGCGCCCCGAGCGAGCGCTCATCGTCCCGGAGTCCTGTGCGAGCGCTCGGGGCCCCGCGGGACGAGTGCGCGTGGACAATGCGCGGTTCGCCGTAAAGGGGCTCGTGCGCAAAGCCCAGAGCAACCGAGATGAAGGTACTCACTCCGCTGATGAACGTGCTATGGGAGGAAAACAGCACTTGCCTCCGTTGGAACTTCGATGTGGTTTTTGGATATGGTCAATAGGTTATGACTGTAACTAAACGGTTTATTTGGTAAGAGCCATTCAGAATTACACTTGTTTGATATGGTTCGAGGAATTAATTCGTTGTTGATAAATCAAGCGGCGTTACTTTAGCTCAAATGCAGAGCGTATTTTTAATCGTTTTAAATATTTTCAAATACTTGCATTATTATATTGATTATTTTCTAGAGTTTTAGAGCTAAAATTTTAGCCGTTTGTTTTATGCATTAAATGCCTTATTCGTTACTATTTACTAGTGGATATCATACAAAAATGACTCTTAATGGGTGTTGTTTAGAATTTATATTTTTCCTCCCTTCATTGTAGTATAAAATGGGAGTGTATTGGAATCATCTCAATAGTATGGTCTCGAATTTGCGATCATGCAGACCGTGTTTAAGATTATTTTTAGCTGTGACTTTACACACATAGGAAGATTAAGGTCTATTAGTGTTTTTCCAGAGATGGTTAAGATTGATGGATGTGGCGAAGACATTCGTGCAATTTTATACCTTAAAATTTTGATAACTGTATGGATGGACAAAAGTATGTCTCAAGAATAACTCTGTCCGGTTATAAAGTTTTGAGATGAAACTTGGTAAATATGACAGCAGTAAGGTTTAGTTGGGTCGTTGTGGAGGTTAAGAACATACATTCATTTAGGGGGTACTTACAAAAAATACCTGTATCATTTTCAAACATTTCTTTGAAATTACTAAAATTTTTTCTTTAACTTTTTGTTCGAATGAGGAAAAGAGTATAAATATGGTATAGTTCAAATTTTAATTAAAAACTCCGAAATTTTGAAAATTGTGCAAGTTTAAATTTGTTTTCAAACCTTTTTATACCTACAATACTAAAGACAGGGATTCCTTTTCAATGCCATTTATCCCTCAATTTTAGCTCTTTGAATGATATCATGGACGTTAACAAATGAGAGTAATTGAGTAAAAAATACAAAGAACAGGAAAAATTTGCGTATGCGCAGCGTAACCAGTATTTCAATATGTTCTGAATGAGATGTATTTTTTGATTGAAGATTGTTTCTTTTCGAATCTTTTCGACAATATGTACCCCTTATTTTTCTATACTCAGTTTTATTGATAGTTTTTATTATTTTTTTAAATTTCAGTACTTTTTTTATTCTTGCTTGACAATGTAACATTCCTTTAATGGTGCTCTGGATCCCACCAACTTGCAAGTGATCATATGTATACTCAAAAGAAAATTCAAGTATACAATATATCTCATACAGCATATAAATTATATGCAAAAATTATGTTAAGAAAATAATATTTACTCAGTTGTAAATGAGAAGAATTTTGGTCTCAAATTGCAGAACTTAAAGAATTTATATTAAAGATTTTTTCACATTCCCTATCAGGTTATTTGTATTTCCATTTAATTATTTAGCTAAATAATATTTGTGAACGTGTTTGTAACTCACCACTCCTGATGAATGTCATTGGAGTTTTGCCCTCCGTGCCATTGAAGCCGTGGATGATGATTACGTTCTTTCGTTGCGGATTCCAACCAGCATACTTCAGAGAATATGGACTCCGGATGTCGATCTGCTTCCCGTACCAGTTGTCTCTGCAACATTCGTTCTTACATTTCTTTCTTAATACATTGCGAAAATTTTCGACTGAACGTTCACTCTGCCGTGTCGTATTTGTGGCGAAATTGAAGTTATTCAACAAATAGCTGGTGACGCTAGCCCAATTCCTTAATTGCGCTCCGTGATGTCACGGAAGTTAAGCAATTCGAGTCTTCGCGGGTTCCTGGTCGGGTGACCATCTGGAAACCTCGGATTTACTGGCCCAGCCCCTGGCCGAAGAGGAAAATCAGGCAATACTTGACTACGACTGAACATAACTGACTACATTAAAGGACGATTACTCCACTACTCCATGCACTCAACGCCCCAAAAAGGCGGGTTCGAGGCGCGTTGCAAAGACGCAACAAATTGAAAACAAATTGTGTGGGATTTTGGTAGAACATGAGAATTCCGAAATCACATTCAGCTGCAACTGTGACTATTCCACATTATTATATTTTTAAACGGATTGGTAACTGACTTGGCAGCTCTGTTTCTGGAATTTTGTTTTGTGAAGTACTTATTTGAACGTTACTTCTTTTCAATCCGTTTGAAAATATAACGGTGTGTAATAACCAAATTTGCATCCGAATTTGATTTTGGAGATATACTCTGACCAAAGAGACCTCAGAATTATCATTGTGATGTTTCTCATATACATTCTGAAACAGGTTTCTTTGCAAAAATAGTCATAGTTTCTTACTGAACCTTTTGTGCTAATTTGAAACCTAAAATGTATTTTATAACTTGAAACATTAGCAAAATTGGAACATTTGTCAAAATATTATAAACAGTACAATTACGAAGAAAAGTTATAAATTTAGTATCGGTGAATATCTCGTTCAAACCATTCAAATTGTCTCTGAAGAATTGAAACAAAATTTACATCTGAATGTAGAGAGAAACGTTTCAAACACAAACTCTTTGAATAAGTCATTCTTGTTTAAAATTAATTCTTATTGGGCAAATAATTATAATTGATATTATGTTTCAATGGCATCATCAAATGGCATGTACACATGAAGTATCATAACTTTCATGTGCCAGATGTTTCTGTAAGAACCACAGCAATATTTCTTAACGAACATTCGTTTCCAACCGAAAAGTTGGTCTATCACGTCATACTTGTCATGAAAAAGGACGTTATTTGAAGAATAATTATGATTAATATTATCATTACGAGGGAAACTAGTAACGTGGTCATGATAGGGTTTATACGAAAGCACTGAGCGAAGTCTGGCGGAGAATGTTGCGAGAGAGAAAACAGAATGATTGACAGGTGGTGTCACTTCTGCTCCGCCAGGCGATCGTTGGCAAGATAGCTTGACAAAATGTCATTACCAACGCCCACTTACACCCTCCCAGAGCGGCAGAATATTCAGGCAACACAATCAAAATTAAGGCAAGTGTGACATCTGTATAATCGGAGAAAAAAAACAACAACAAAATTGGCGACATTTCTTTAATTTTTGCGTTTATATTCTACTTAATTTTACTTCTTTCTCAAGTAACTTGAAATCAAATTTAATTGTGAAAATTGTTAGAGGTCTTGTTAACCCCGTCCGGAAATCGAACTCATGTCTCCTGGTTTATGAACAGTTGCCCAAAACACGGGTGGGATTCCCGGTCGCGCTGCGTCATACTATGAAAGACTTGCTCTTTTAATCCGGGTTAAAGATTAGCCCGAAGCGCTTAACCGTTAAACGCTAACACGTCACCGTGTGGATATTAACTACTGAGCGGTAGAAACCTTCCGACATATTTGACACAGTCATAAAGATGGCAAAATTCATAGTGAGGTGTGACATAGGAATATCAAAAGTAATTTTCGAAACTATTATTTTCTTATTAATTATTTAAACAAAAAAGTCAGTTCAACTAATTTTATAATCACCAAATGAAGAATAATATATTTTTATTTTATAGATTACTACGTTACATTTAGCATGTATTCTGAATTTAATTTGAAAAGTTAAATTATTTTATACATTCATTGTATTTCGAATATGTTACCACCAGGCTCTTCTAGCCAACATTTTTTGACTCCACATCACCATTTATTTTAGATGCACTTTACATGCAATTAATTAGAGGGTCAAAACTGTCGACATTTGGAAATTGAAAAATACAATTCTTTTCATAAAAAAACTTGCAGCTAACAAATGGGTCCCGTTAGTTTCGAGGATTTCTGTCCGGGTTTTGAATTAAACATGGTCTTAAAGTAAACGTAATTATTAAAAGAGTAACATAAAAAATTAAAAAACCTGAGATGACTTACATTTTACTATTACGTAGTAAGTGTTAATTAATTCTTAATTAAATCATTTAAGTATTATAGCCGCAGGAAGTATCCAATTTGTACTTTCGTATATTTAACATAAGTATCAGTGAATATCTCATTCAAACCATTCAAATTGTCTCTTACGAATTGAAACAAAATTTACATCTGAATGTAGAGAGAAACTTTTCAATCACAAAGTCATTGAATTGTGAATTGTCATTTTTGCAAAATTATTTTCAGGAAACTTCTTTCAAAGAAAATTTTGCCAATTTCTCTGATAGTTCAGTAAAACATAGGATTGTGATTGGCCCTTAAAAATAAAAATCAATTATTTTCACAAAGATAAAAGCGCCGACATTTATTGTATGAAGCACTAAAATAAGCATAATGGTTAAAACTATTAAAGAAACTAACAAAAAAACTATTATAAATACTACTATACTTACATATTTATAAAAAGACTATAAATTAGTTAATTCTTAAAATATAAATGAATTTGAGGCGTTGTTTCGTTGTGTGTATTTATTTTGGCATAAAGCTTTTTCGGCCGCATTGCGACCATCTTCAGTGCTATTCTGAGGCGGCTGGGGGCCTCGGTCCAAACAAGACAGCTGTCTTGTTTCAATGTCGCAATGCGGCCGAAAAAGCCCATTGCACGTGGAGTGCCTCAAGGATCGATTTTAGGCCATATTCTGTTCCTACTTTACGTAAACGATATGCCCTCGACGATTCGAAACGGAAGAACGGTTCTCTTTGCGGATGATACGAACATCCTTTGCAATAAAGAAATCGTAAATAGTACAATATCAGATGTTTCAAATTGGTTCCGAAATAACAAATTAATAGTAAACGAAAAGAAAACGGTTTTAATGCAGTTTTCCATTTCAAATAAACAATTCTGTGCTCCATTGAAAATGAACGGTGTACCATTGACTGATGTTAAGGCAACAAAATTTTTAGGTCTCTCAATTCAGTCAAACCTTAAATGAAACGTCCATTTAAATGAATTGAACACAAAATTAAGTTCATTATGCTACGCGTTCAGAATTCTTGCAAATTCAGTCAGCCTTCATACTGCTCGTTGTGTATATTTCGCGAATGTTCATTGCCGCCTGAGATATGACATACTATTCTGGGGAAATACATCTTATAGCTCCCAGACTTTTAGATTATAAAAATGAATTGTACGAATAATAACAAAAACCCACCCACGTGATTCATGTAAGCCTCCCTTCATTAATCTAGGAATTTTATCATTACCGTGTCTGTTTATTTACGAATCAGTGGTTTTTCTCAAAAATGACTTGCTTAAGGGCGGGAAGATACTTTCAGAAAATGCCGATGTCTATTACTATAACACTCGACGTAGAAATCATATTCATCAGGTGACAGTATCAACAGCTCATTACAAAAAATGCACATACAATACGTGTACATTATTTTACAACACTTTGCCAGATAACATTAAACGATTAAATTCGATAGAAAAGTTTAAATCCCAAGTGAAATCGTTTCTGCTGCAAAACTGTTTCTATGCAATTAGTGACTATACTGAGCATCACAAGAAAAGTAACATTAATTTTAACAATGATACATAATGCATTATTTACCATATGGACTGTATAAATGTGTATAAACAACCAGTAACAACTATTGTACTACAGCCTCAGGGTCAATGACCCCCATCTCGATCAGGTTTTTCGTCCAGTTTCCCTGATCCATTGGGCAAATGCTGAGATGACCCCTTGTTTTGCTTCTGGACATAAACGTAACTTCATTTTCTGTGCACGTCTTCTAGAATTCGCGGCAGGAAGTATTATTCCGAAGGACAACATGGATAAGAGCCAAAATTTATTGCTTATTTATCCTTGAAAATAGATTTTATTACATGGGAGGTTTTTTTCTCTTTTTTTTCCTTCAAAATTTAAGTAGTATATGACTTAGTGTAGGGATCACAGAATTTTGAAAATGTGCACACAATTCACTTTTCCCCATAGCACGTCATACGCAGTTTTAACTGTTTTTGACGTAAAATAAATAAATAAATGAAATAAAGCTTTATGCCAAAATAAATACATACGACGAAACAACGCCTCAAATTCATTTACATGATACAAATGTCGTTAACGCCGCACCATTTTCTACCAATTGTTAAAATAATAAATTGTAGAAAATATACAATTTGTACTTTTTCTGTATTTTGAATTAAATATTAACAGCTCTCAGCACATTATCAGATCTCACTAGTAAATCAATAAAAGATTATAGAATTATTTATAAAGTACACTATCCGTTTTTCTTACAACAATTCAAATATTTGATAGTAGCAACCTCTATAATATATTGTATTATAAATGCCAAGTTTTTTGTTTCACATTTAACCAGTTTTAACCTATTAACCAGTTTTGAATGACATTAAAGGTTCCGGGGAATTCGAAAATGATTTAAAATTAAAATTAAAATTATAAAAATTTTTAATAATCCTTCTACGTATATTTGCAATATTTTTTACATTTATTTTTCTTAAAAGGAAAAAAAATAGATTTCAATATTTTGTGTCTCATATACATAGAATTAAAGGATACCAAGATCAAAACAACAAATTAAAGAATTAAATAGATAGAGAGTTTGAAAGGATCAAATATAACATAAAGTAGATTAATGTTTTCGTCGTAGTATTTACTACTTTGGAACACACTTTTAACTTTTCTAACAAGACTGTCCCTTTAAGATTTTCATTTTCAATGCCACTGACATTCCCCTCTTTATTGGCTTTTTAATGACACTTTCAAGCCGTTTCATTTTCTTCATTTCGCAAGATTCTTCTCGGGAAACTCTGTTTATTTCAGTTATTTCGTTTTGGAGACAGTTTTTGCCCATCACAAGGCTCCTGGTTCTGTTCCATGCAAACTTCTACTAAAGCCAACCTCCAACCTATTATCCTTCTTTTGATAACGTTACAGTGTTATTTACGCCAAAGCATTTCCTCATCCTCTCAACTTCAACACTCTCCGAAATTTCTCGCCTTGCGCACAGACTTAATAGGGCTTCTGTGTTAAAACTTCCACATGCATCGCAAGAAATTGCCAACTTTTCGTTTCCCAAAAGTTAGACTACTCTTTTGCCGCTGGGACATTGCTCGTGTTTAGGATAATAAAGTTGCTAGATCGTTTATGACAAGGAGGTTCGGTAACTTTTTTTTACAAGAACACTGGTGTGCGACCACAGAGAAATGTTTAAAGAACAACGCTGTGGAAAGTGAACGGAGAAGGACGTCTTGTGGTTTAGGGCCCCGTACCTTCTTTATTGCTCATAAAGTCGACCCTTCCTACAAATAATGTTGCCTCCCCGAACTCGATAAGGTACGTTTCTTCGCTTTTACTGCTGGAAGGATGATCAAGGCCTGTGTAAATACTTGAATTCGCATTTATTTCGTATCGTCGTGATACATCTACCATACAGTACAACCTCGATTCACCATGTCTCGATTAGCCGTGTTCGTGATTAGCTGTGCTCACAAGTCTGTGCTCACAAAAAATACCAATTCCTTTAATTTTAAAGGATCTTTTAAAGGAAAAATGTTTTCCATATGACTATTATATCGACCATAAAATTTGTTCTAACCAGGTAATTTTTCGTGAATAGTTTTTCGTTTGCATACCATCTGTAACAAACTTTGATGTTGAGCTGTTCTGCTTGATAATGTACCTTCATACCCCTCAAAATCCTTCCTGAAAACAAGTGGTGAAATTTCTGTTTACTATCTATCCTCTAATATGGCTTCATTAATACAGCGAATGGATAGGACGCAATTTCCTGTTTAAAATGAAGGTACAAAATTATTTTTCTCTTTTTTCTTCCACAAGAAAATATTTTTGATTTAATGAAAGAACTTCTGAAAATGTGAACCGTAAATGATGCTAATTTCGCAGTATGTTATGCTTGGGAAAACGTACCTTTGAGTACGTTCAGATTTTCCAGGGCGAAAAACTTAGATCAAGGCTATGATGACGAAGAAAATATAAAAGAGGGAGATATACTTGTAGAAGCTTGTTCTCATCAATGTCAGATTTCACGAAAGTTGATGAAGACTATTTTGTTGATTGGGTACACCCTGCTAACAGGAAGATTTTGACCATCATGACGTCTGGAATTTGAGGAAAATTATAACTGAAGTAATGATAATAATTTCAAACAGTTTTCATTTTTCATTTTATATATTTTTTATTTGTTATCTGAACAATGGGAAAATCTTTTGACTGAGGTTTACAATGACATGTGAAGGAACTGGGGATTAACATTCCTTCATGTATTTATTTTCAGTAGTAAACAAATGAATAGTACTACCCTACACTGTAAATTTAAAATCATAAGACAAATATGACCAAAACAGAAACACAACAGATAAATACATTTACATTTTTGGAAATTATGAGCATAATTATGTTTTAACAAAATGAAATAGTTCCAAACTGTTTTAGTTAATTACAGTATAATTTTCTACAGTAGTGCAATATATATCTTGCATTTAATGATCCCACCTATTTAAGAGATCCAGAGGATGAAATCTACATAATCTTAAGTCATGACTATAGTCGAGTAAGTTTCATGCTAAGTAATTTTGGTGATTTTCTAGGTGCTTATCATATTTTTGGAAACTTAATTGGACTTCTTCGTATATTGTGTGTATATGTAGCCATTGTGCAATGTTTGATTCGAAACACACCACGGGGCATTGCCAAGCAATCTTAAAGTTCTTGATTGAAATCGCTGCAGTATTTATAGGTTTCAGTTGGCCACATTGTCCCAAAGATGTATTACGAAGATCAAGACGGGATTTAATATTGATTTATAAATCAGTAATTTATTAGGCAATGAAAGAGACGAATTTTTGCACAGAAGTCAGTGGTATTTGCTTGATTTTGATTTTGAAAGCATTTCTTTTCTTTTTGATGAGGGTCTTCCATGTCATTTTTGGATCAAGTGGTAGACCAGGTATTTTACGCAATCTACCTGTATTTTCAAACCTTCGTCGCTTTCAATCCACCGTCAAATTATACCTCGTCTTCTGAAGATACACCTCCTCCAGGTATCTCCATCAGAAGGGCACCACCCCAGACAGGTTATATTCCAAGCTCCTGACTGGTGTCCGACGTAAACGGCTCCGTAGCTAGTGCTTGTGTGTGTGTGTGTGTGTGCGTGCGTACATGCGGTGTAAGTGGGGAGGGGGGAGGGAGAGGAAGGAAATATCGCGTGCGGTCTGGGGTCAAATTGTTATGATGCCATATGCTATCTATGACACCTATTATTGATCGGGAAAAACACGTAAAACTATCGATCAGAGCAGCCGGACATTAAAATCCTCCCCACAGTGGTTGAATGTGACTCAGCTACGTAGCTGGTATGAATTAATCTAACATCGTTGAGACTCGAAACCTATTTCTTCCCGGCCAACAATCCCGTAGGTGCAACGGTGTTTGCTAGTTGCTGTTGTCGACGCCGTCGTCGATATCTTATGCTCGGAATTTGGAAATTTCATTTCCCATCACTATATTCGCGGATATTCACAGCCTCAACAATCGTAAAGGACGCTTAAGAGAATGGTGCGGGTGTCATGTTCTTTGAAATTCCATATTTTTCGAAAATTGCAGAAGTGCAATTTGTTGGGGAAAATTCCTACCACTATAATATAAAATATAGAGATTTTTTCCTTAATGAAATGTTTTCCTTAAAGACAGATTTCTAAGTAAGGTAATGTTCAATTTTTCGAAAATATAAATATTTTCGCGTAATTTTGCGCAAAATATAGGCAATTTTAAATTTTTTAATCTATTTCTTTCTCAAAAACCGGCCCGGTTTTTTTTCTTTAAATTTTCTCCTCTTAATGGAGTCTAAAACTTAAGCTGCTAGTCTCATTTTTGGCGATCTCAGTCTCTGTTTCGTTTTCGAAAATGGCAAAAAGTGCACATTTCGAAACCACTAAAGATAGTAATTTTTGCCTTAGACAAAGTCTGTTGTAAAAAATAAGCTTTTAAACAAGGTCATGTACAAGTTTTTGAAAATTGAGTCTATTTCGCGTAATTGTGTCTGAAATTTCTAAAATATATTTTGCTCAGAAACACTCAAAATATTTTCTTTGAACATTTTTCATAGGAGAAATAACGGACGCGTAAAAGAATGGCGCGGGTCTCATTTTCAATGATTTCTCTGAATCATCGGACATTGCAAATTTAGAATAACGCGAAAAAGTATGTGCTGTTGGAGCACTTCTAGTTTACCTAAATAAACTCAATGGTTTCCGCAGAAATATTGTGGAACTCTATTATTGTATAATATACCGACAATACAGTACTTTTTACATAAATGTTAGCCGCCAGGAATCGACACAACGGACTCAGTCGAATTCATCCATTCTTGTGTCTTTCCCTAGCTGTGCAACTATGGGATCTGATTAGAACTGAAATCACTCCTCCTCCTGAGTACACTGCTAGATTTAGTGGCAATTGAGAATGGTATATGAAAATTCGAGGAACTGAATGAAAGTTACCGAATTCTCATATATTTGCTAATCTAATTTTTTTCGACTGTTGGCGAGAAAATGTTAAGATTGCCCTGTATTGCTTGCAGACATAAAAATGAAGATACAATGTGAAAAATATTACATTCGATCTTCTTGTACATTTAGCTGAGTACAAACGCCTAAAAGTTCTTTAAATACACCAGTAAAATTAAACGTATAATTGTTATCTTATATCAATCCAGAGCATACTAAAATTCGAAATAATCCGATTACTTCCAGTTGCAGACAGGACGATGTGACCCATGTTTCGTGGAGGTATTTATGGCCGTCAGGGGGTTTATGGGGATCGAGGAGGTTATGGGGCGAACACAATCCTCCAGCCGCCTGTACCCTCAGGAAATATACTGACGCTCAAAAACGGGCTGAGTCGACACCAGAACCGTCCTGAATTAAGATAAAATCCAGACCTCGTCGGGAATCCAATTTCGGTCCATGAGATCAAGAAGCCAGTGCTCTAACACTGAGCCACCACGGCCTCCACTGCTAGTGATAATAATTATACATAAAACAAATTTTACAAAAATACGTTTAGCTTTCAGCTGAAGATACATGCAACGACGTAATCTGTTTCTATGTGGTGAAGACTTGCTTCTACGCTAAGGAAGAGGAAGTTCTTATTGTATTTTCAAAGAAAATTAATCAGTGATGTTATTGGTAGCTTAAAGTTTACCTGTAAATCGTTTGAGATTAAAAAATGAGAGGGAAAACAGTAAAGTACACAAAAGTAGTCTGCAAAGCTACTGGGTCTCCACATACTTCCGTTATTTTTGCATCAATATTTGAGAATACTTTGAAATATCATGTGCAGGAAAAGATAAAAATAGAGTAAACCATGCAGCCTTTTTGGCTATTATTTTAAATTTAATTGGAGATTTTCCCTCTGGTAATAATGTGATAGACACCGTTAAATTAAAAGCGCAATAAAGGGTATAGCCGAATAAGACGGTGAAAAGTACCCCCACCAAATCGATAATCGCAATGCTCATATGAAAGAGAATACAAAATGACGTAGATTCACAAAAAATCAGTCTCCTAGGGCAATCTGTTGCAGAGATACAACCAGAAACGTGCTTTGTATGTTTCGTTTTCTTCTCAGCATCTATTGGGCATCTATCGTGTATCAGGCTAAAAAAAGTGCTGAGACGGAGAAACATAGTTCAATTTGAAAATATTTTTGTCAACGAATGTTGACGCCAAATTCACATAGAAAAAAATAAATAAAGTTTTGAAATTAATTTTCGATGTGATAATTTTGAAGTACTGTCTCAATTTTCCCCCTAAAATGTAACTTATAAAATTATATAACATATTTTTTCAGATTTTTAAACAATGTGGACGGTGGTGAAAAAAAAATAAAAATTAAACTGAAAATTTTTTCAGTTTAAAAATTTGAAATTCACGCCTTAGTATGATTGGAAAATACGGAATAAGCGATTTTCAATACAGATTTAAACACCACATACGAACTCGAAATCTTATAGGTGTTACAACGATTATATATCAAGCTCAATCGGAATATCCTAGGTGGAAATACATGGCTGGAAGAGATGGATGGCCTCTTGCGCATCGGACTTCAGCCAATGAGCTCCAGGCACTAGTGTGCGTCATAATATTAGCGCGAATTTTAAGTGCCAAAATTATCATTGTTAAAAGTCATTGACAGAGAAACAGCTCATCACTTTTTAAATATTAATCTTTTATTGCAATTACCCTTTCATCGTTTTATTTTTGGTCCGTCACAGAAAATTATCCATTTATGCCACTTGAAAATGTTTCTCAACACTTCTTCCCTCCATGAAACATGGTGGCCGACGTGTGGTCTCGCTTTTCAAACGAAGTGGTCACATGGTTCGTGGCGGAAACTGGTGCTCTGCAGAACGAGCAAAAATCGGTGCACCGGAGGAGCCCACTCATCTCTTTCCACCATGGCAATATCGGGAGGGAAACGATATTGTCAACGAGCAAACGGCAGTGGCACCCTTGGATGCTGCTCCCACATAGATTCAATCATTTAAATACACATTTGGCACACAATAGTTACATGGCGAAAATTCTTGAACAGGTATTTTTAAATAAAAATGTTGAAAAAACAGAAATTTTGAATAGATTGTTTATAAACAAATGAATAATCCTAGTTATTGAAGAAAGTGACAATAGTTAATTGTCTATGATGGTCTAATTTTCAATGATTAATAAATCTACAACTAAATAATTTGATTTATGTTATAAACACAAATGATTAATATACCTAAAATCAAATAATTTGATTTATATCAGATACAATAGATAAATCTAAAAACAAAAGGATTTTGATAATTTTATGTTGATAATATAAATACATTCCACATAAAACAAAAATTTGACAGCAAAAAGGTTTAAATCATCGTGGTAAAGAAAACCTTTCAATAGTTCTCATATAAACTGTTTAACATTGGTGAAGCAAGTTTTCATCACATTTTGGTGCGAATTTTAAATGTTTAAACTGAAAAAATGGTTTTAATCGTTTTTTACTATGGTCCACATTGTTTAAAAATCTGAAAAAGTATATGTTATAAAATGTTATAAGATACATTTTAGGGGGGGATTGAGACAGTACTTCAACGTTATCACGTCGAAAATGAATTTCGATGAATTATTTATTTTTTTCTTTATGAATTTGGTGTCAAAATTCGTTGATAAAAATGCTTTCAAATTGAACTATTTTTCCCCGTCTCTTCTATTTTTTTTTCAGCCGGATACATGCAACAGATGCAGAGAAAAAATAAAACATGCAAAACACGTTTCTCGTATCTCTGCAACAAATCGCCCTAGAAGGCTGATTTTTTGTTAATCTACCTCGTCTTGTATTCTCTTTCATATGAGCATCCCGATTATCGATTTGGTTGGGGGCACTTTTCACCGCCTAATTCGGCTATACCCTTTCACAATGGTTGATTGAACGCACATACGTTGCTTCCGAACGGAAAACTTGGAAGTTTGTTGAGTACTAGTAGTCATATTCCAGGAAAACACCAAAAAGTGTGATTACGATGGAAGTTCTGAGATAACTTGTAATTTTGTGAATATGTTAGCATTCATTAAATTTTAAGTAATGTATATGGTAATGCTAAAGTAATTATTTTTAAGTTTTCAAACTCATATTGCGGTGAAACCTTAATATATTATTCCAGCATAAAATTGCAAATATTCTTTCTTCGAAAACGATTCTGATTCAAGGAAATGTGCCTGAACATCAAAATGAACATTCGGCATAGATGATCCCCAATTTCTACTCTTAGCTTGTAGCTTTTCATTATTAATCTATTACAGATTTTCAAATCTTGTCATGATCCCACCCACCGCTGTAATCATTTACTCAGGGAAGCTGAGAGGTGGAGCCCTTCTCTTGCTTTCCATTGGCGCTGACGTGTGGTACCCTTCATAATAAAAGCCTTTCATGATCATGTGGGTTATTAGAACATTCTACCTCCTCTTGCGCCTCATTTATGATATATCTGCTGAAAATTCAGACACTTTTATAAGAAATTTATATATTTATATACTTATATATTAATACATTCATATTTATATATATTTATTTATTCTCCCATTTCTGAGATGTAATACACGGTGATTCCGATAACATCTTTTAAATTATGAATATATGCATTGCTAATTTGTATATACAATTTGTATATAAATTCTGATCACGTCTCCAAGATCATAGAAATGCATATAGATTACACTTTTGGTTATTTTTTTAATTTTTGTATTTTTACTTCTTTTTAGATTATATTTTTTATTCTTTTTTTCGGTCATTACTTTTGAGTAATTATTTCCTCTTATTTGATACTTTTAGACATTCAAAGAACCCTGAGCAGTGAAAGAATCGTGTAAATACGACTGTTGAAACTGTTTAAGAACTACTTTCAAACAAATGTAAGGGCCGTTAGCTGACATGCGAGCGAATTTTGGCATCTTGTCTACATCAATTACGTGTTTTCAGGCGAGAACCGTACCCTAGAAAATATATTTTATGTTAAATTCCGTTTATTTTAAATTCTCACTGGAGCGCCGACCTTCCCAAGCAGGTAAGCAGCTCGTGCGGGCATAGCTTGGCGTGCGTGGTTTAGAATAATATAGGTTGTACTAGTTAATGTATAATTTAAAAAATAAAGAAGTAGACAAATCGTAAGATTGAAAGAATACGTTCACAATGAAACCTGCCTCTTATTAGGAATAGTAATGTCTAAATTCTTATATTTAAGGTACTTAAAATTATCTTGAAGTAAGTCGAGGATGAACGATTGTCTACAGAAAACATATTACAACTTTATTACACATTCTTTACACCTTCAGGATCTCCTGGAATCCTCACAAGGATACAGTGTTTGAATACCGTGTCAAATGGGAAAGTTAAACTGTTTGTATCTCGTATAGTAAATCTTCCTGTGGAAATAAGAATAAAGATTTTCTTTGTAGTGACAGTGTATAACAGGGCAAAGGAGAGAAAAAACTAGCCCAAGATACAATTACATTGCGTACGTGCTTTACCACGATATAAGTGTAAAATAGATTCTACGAGGACATTTAGGCTATACGTATTTAGGCAAGACGTGGTGTTCTACTTTACCGTATTCTGCTTCTACTCAGTCATATTACTTACGGTGTGTATAGAAAAAATTTGATATCTGGATCTGGACACGTGACGGACCGCTTTAGAACGCACCGCCAATAGCGAATGTCGAAGGCGTTGAAAATGGTCGAGGACACTCCTGAAACACATCGGAAAAGCACACTTGTAGTCGTGAGACAAATAAAAGGAGGATGAATGAACACTTGTCGTTAGGCAATAGTTATTTTTATACTAAGTGCGTGAAGTTATTGTTGTTTTTTGCACGATCGCGATTGAGAGATTTTTTTGCGATTACATATCGGACTCGGCAAGAAACCCTCAATCGAGATCGAGGAAAAAACAATAACCACTCCTGAAATATAAACATTTTTTTCTGAAATCGTACAAAAATGTTTTATAATAAATGATATTTTTTAATCTCCTTTCATCGTGGTTTTATTGCATTTCGTTTTTTAATCTTGTACACGGCAGTAAATCATCATTATCTCAGAGCGTCACCTCCATTAACGATTCAAAAACAAAATCAGGTCGCCATGGTCTCGTCCAGGTGACAGTGAAGTGAAGCATTATTGCGCCAGACAAATTTCTCTTGCAAATAGGCAGGGCTTCTTTACTGGCGTAACACGACGGAACGGCGTTCCGGAAATAATTATTAAATTATATTATAAATATATAACTATTTCTATTAAATTAATAATTTATTTGGGGCGCGTTTCAGGACATAAAATTTTATAAATCAAACAGTGGAAATGGGTATTACAGTCTTCTATTATAATGAGTAATAGTGATATTGATACGGCTTAGTTATTATTAAATTGTGCGGACGCTGCAGTACCTTAATTTATTACCTGAAAAATCAAAACGTACAAGCATTTGAAAAATTGGTGTACCCCAGAAAATGTTAGTAGGAGAGCTTAGAATGTCATGTTAGCTTCATTCAATGAAAAGGCAAATAATATTGCACCGAATACCTCATGGTCGACGTTTCAATGCTGAAATTTACATTGAATATTAAGGAGAACATTGACTTGAAGAAATTCCCGAAGTTGGTGCAATACTTGAAGAAGAAATCAGTAGAATACAAGTCTAAGAAATCTAAAGTTATTTTATGGAAGATGCCGATGGCCGGGATTATTAATTGATGAAGGTACTACCACTAACTATTGTAGTATTTACGTACAATGTATATTTTTCGTAAATGATTTTTTTATTATTTTTTAAATTGTTTTTGGAGACTTTTAATCTTGAGAATTTCTTGGGCTTGTAGGCGTGAAGTATTCGTACACATGTCTGTCGATAATAGTTGTGTCGAGTTTTTTAAGTTAATTATAGTGTCAAGTTTTCATTGTCCAGTGTAATTTTGTTTTTTAGAAAATTATTCTTTCGTACTTGAGGATGTAATTTAGAGACTGTGAATTAATGTCTTCGCTACTCTGCATCTCTTTATGATATACTTCAGATTTTGGTTATATCACATGTTAGAGGAAATAATTTACTGCACAGCAACATGATTTATCCACTTATTTCTTATTAGGACCCGACAACAAGAGCTTTTTTTTGCCGAAAATTCACCGTTTTCCTGAGCACGATTACTCTTCGTATGAAGTAAGTGCTAGAAAGTAATAAGTAAAATATTTTTATGAGTTGAAATTAAAATTGTTTTTCCGTTAATCTGTTTTAATTTTGGAACTAATCTTGCAACCTACCTAGCGTGCGCAAGACTTTTTTGCACTCTGACGTCATTGCGCTATTGACAATTACACACGGTGACGAAATGTTTTTCAGATATCTTTAGAAACGTCTCGCTTCATGCATACTTATCTGTTCGCGGTATCCCTCCTTTTTATACAATTGTAAAGAATATTTTGCGATTATCTGGTGCTGTGCCCGGGCAGAATGACATAATGCAAACGTATATGAAAAATTAGGAATGAATGATTTTTACTACATATTAAACACTGAAATATTATTCTGAATAGTGTTCCGACTCCAGTTTAGTGATATAAGATTTTCCATTCAGTTTGCATATGATGACACTGACCTCTTTCTATAGCAGTAGAATTCGTTTTGCAATTGTTTCTTAATTTTATGAATAGTAATATGACTAAAAATATTCTACATAATGATTTGTCATCTGGTTCTCTAGAGATAAAGCACAATTCTGAAGAGAATTCCAAAATTTTCAACAAAACGTGAAATAAATCTACCCTATTAACTATTTTATCATTTGACAATATTCGAATGTTGTTCCAACATTGAATACACAATTACAGACAAAAAATATTTTAGACACATTTATTAAAGCTTTTCTCGTCTCATGCGGTCTTTAAAAGTGCTTTTAACTCGTTTATGTTCAGGCACTTTTGTATAGACGACAAAGGCAGATAAGCACGAATGGTTATTCAAATAAGCTTTCTCAGTTATTTCCTCAGTAATTATTTATCCCAATCTTGTACACGATCTGAACTTCCGGAACGTGTAATGTTTTTCAATTCCAAAATTAAGGGCATAAACAATTATTCCAATTCAAACACATGTTTTAAAACGATATCTCACTGATTATAAAAATAAGCTTTAATGTTTGTATTATAAATAACTAAATTAGTAAGTTTGTCTTTTATTTATTTTTCTTCAAAAAACCTTAATCTGTATGAAGTGTATGGGGGAGAAATATCACCTCGGCACGTTTTCTTGCGTTCCAGAATTTCGAACACCTTTTTATTTACTTCAAATTTTAAATTAAGTACACAAATACTGAAAATAAAAAATACAGTAATATTTAAGTATATAATTATTACAAATATTACATTATATAGTAATAATTACTGTAGGTACTATTGTTCACGATTTTCTTTTGTGACATCGGTCGTAGAGTATGTAGTTCCGCTGCTAATTGTGACAAAGACGAATACTCAGTTCTCCTAAATCGACAGCAAATTTGAATATACAACCTCCAATTTCACGAGACACTGTAGACCATTTAAACATGCATTAGAAACTACGACGTCTTCATGGTGAAATGGAGAACAATAAAAAATACAATTTTCTGGTTTTTCTTCTCGCGTGTTCTTTGAAATACTGATGCAATGGGTGTTACGAATAAAAACTTGCAATGAGTTTGCAGAACCAGCAGTACACTTGCGTAGGTAGAGAAAATATCGAAGAAAAGCTTAAGAATTAGATAACGCTGGGTTTTTAAAGCTCAGTTCGCTGTACTTTGAAGCGTTAAGCAGCAAAAGAAAACTTACAACATTGCGAGTTAAGAATCGCGATTTCTCTGCACAACCTCATTAATACGCTAGATTTATGGGCTTCTAACTTGACTTAACATGTTTTCTACAAAGTACCCTTAGGAACAGTTTCAGTATTTATTTTTCCAAGAAACAGATTATTTCTATTGGAATTATATGTTTAATTTTCTGCTCCTCTGGTGAGTTTGTTACGAAAAACATTATTTAGCCTCGTTTTTATCCAAATTTTTAAGATATTTACCGGGTAACCCCTAAGTAAGAAATGTGTTCGCGCAAGACAGTAATTTATCTTAAAAAACATTTTATCTGGAATTGGATTATGTGATTATAAGCATTCCTAATACATTTTAAAAAGATTGTTCTCACATAAAAGTAAATGTAGTGGCAGTTTCGTGTGCGTATTGATACGGTATATTGTATGTATTCTTTCTTTATCCAGACCATTCGTTTTTCATAAAATAGAAATATACAAAATTTTCACAACATTATCTGGAATAGTTCCCGATTTTTTAATGATTTGAAGCGAAATACAGTTTTCTTAATAGCTACAATGATTTCGTTTTAAAGAGTTTAGATAATTACATAGAATTTTAGGGACTGCATTCTTGTCGATAGCTTTCTTTCAATTTATCTGTCCTTAGTTATTTTACGGGATTTTTCTCTGCACCATTTCTTTGATCACATTTTCTTTCCTGCCTCTTGTTTCTTTTTGCCTCTAAATGATAGCATTCACTAATAGAGTGCTTAATCTCTCTTCCTCTAATTCATACATTCCTTTTCAATTGCTCTTGAACTACATATTTTTTATTAACTTTCTTCATAAACTAATTCACACCGTAGAACTCTTGAAAATACGGCCTATTATTATTTCTGTTCACCCCTTCTATGAATCACGAATCGTATTAATACAGAAAAGCGATTCAAATACTTCATGGGATGATTTTAAAATGTAAAGAAGAATACCTTACTATTAAAGCTGTTATAACCACCATCATTGTTACACTAACTATATTAAAAAACTACTGCATTAACTAAATAAACTACTCGCATTCAAACCACAATCAATACACTCCTCAAGACCTGCAAAATAATTTTGTATTCTATATAACACTGAATTAATAATTTTGTGTGTATAGAGCAGCTGGCCGGTTCATGTGAGCGCTTGAGGCGTGCAGAGCGCCTATGAGAGCCGCCGTGTGGCCTCCGCCCCTGGCGCGCACGTGTCCCCCACCGCGCCCCCGCCCCCGCCCCCGGCGCCCCCCGCGGCGCGCTTTTGTTGCCCCGTAATACGAAATTCCGCGGAGAGGGCGGCGCCGCGCCATGCCGCGCGCCATGCCGCGCCGCCGGATTTCACGATTCACTAAACGGCTACGGGCTCTGCCTCCACCTCTTGACGCCTGCCACCCACCGGTGCCCACCGCCACCCGCCGCCTCCCGCCACCTCCCGCCGCCACCCGCCGCCACCCGCCGCCACCCGCCGCCACCCGCCGCCTCCCGCCGCCACCCCCCGCTGCCTCCCACCGCCTCCCGCCGCCACCCCCCGCCGCCTCCCGCCGTCCCCTCCCGCCGCCCCCCTCCCGCCGTTCCCTCCCGCCGCCCCTACCCGCCGCCCCTACCCGCCGCCTCTCGCCGCCTCTCGCCACCATCTCCTCCTCCCACCATCTCCCACGTTCCCCCGCCGCCTCCCGGTACCACCCTCTTCCACACTCCGTAATGCACCCCGACTCACCTCTACTCACCTGCATCCAGCTCGCACTCCGCACCCCGCCCTGGAATTTACTACTCCTCACAAGTCACCGCCACCGTCCGATATTCCGCCCCTGTCACAACCCTGGTCCCGGCGCCACTGGCCTGCCTCAATCTCCTCCTTCTTAGCAGCACAGGTGTTCGCCTCTGCCGCTGCACCCGCCTCCGCCACTCCCAACCTCTGTCGACTCTCTCGTTTATCACGACGCGCCGACACCGTCACTACCACCTCCCACTACCGTCGGTCCCTCTGCTTTCGCTCCCACCATCACCACCGCCTCTTGCCACCCGCCCTATCCTCCAACGGCACTCGAAAATATCCCCTCCCAACCTTCGGCCCCCTTCGTTCCCCACCGCCCCTACCCAACCATGCCTCCCACCGTCGCCACGGCCTCCTGCTGCTCTCGTCCCCGACCTTCCCCTTCCCCCTCCCTCTCCCCCTTCCACCCGGAGGAGCCGTTAGCGCCGGCGAAACGCGCCCCGCCGCGGGCTGCTGCGATGCGCCGGCGTTTTTTACGCGCCCGTTGGCCGTGCCCAGGCAAAGAACCGGCACAGGCTGCTCGCAAAATGGGCGATGGCCTTGAAGGGGAAGAGTTCTGCAGACTCTCTCATATCCGACCTCTGTATATCCTCACGAAAGAGACTGTTCGGACTGCTTCATTGGTTGAATCGTACAAGGATCTTATTTTACTCGTAACGAGACGTTTCTGTTTTTTTAATTAAGAGAGAAACGAATTATCTGATGTGTTTTAGGACTCTGACAATTTTATGACTTGTTTGACATAACCTTAAACAGGAAGTCCGCTTAAGAGCTGTGCGTATTCGGTTTCTCGTGCTCCGGCTCTCGATTCTGCAGGAGCTGCCCACGCGACAGCCCTGCATGTCGCCGCTTCCACACATCTTCCCTCCCTCCAACTCTCTGTGACGAAAATGCTCTCTACCTACGCCCACAATTCAGGCACATATCCAGGCTCATTTATTAAAATCGTTGTTAGACATTTCTTTCAATATGTTTCTGTTACGCCGTTGTTGTGCGTGTGTTGTTTTTGTATACTCTGTACTTCAACACATCCACAAAAGGTATCACAGGGCGACACCACGTCGGGAGATGTCGTCGGCCTCGAGAGTTTATTATGTTCACTTCTTGAATTTCCGATGGTTCACAAGACGTCATAAAAACCCTTTGTTTCGAAGTAATTGTTAACCTTCTTACCTACTTTGGGGGAATAGAAATGACTTATTATAAACAATAAAAGAAAATTGTCACGTTTCTGTGTCGACAGTGAACGAGTTCTTTGAACAAAACGACGAAAACAGGTCGTTCCGCAGAGTCAGGGAAACGCGTCGGTGCGCGCCCAGGCGACACAGCTCGATCGCCCGGGAGGCAACTCTCCGAACTCCGCATAATTCTTGAGTAGGCGCACTGTGTGTTGTCTCAGTGTTTCAGATATATGACTTTCTTAATGAATAATGAGAGGCCGAATAAATTTGCGAAAAAATGCGAATTCACAAATCACTGTTGAAAGCTGGACTGTACAATTCTTAACAACCTGTAACAAATATTGTACCTCAACTACTGGGTCAATGACCCCCATCTCGATCCGGTTTTACGTCCAGTTTCCCTGGTCCTTTTAGCAAATGCTGAGATGGCCCCTGGTTTTTCTTCTGGCCTTCATAATCTATGCACGTTTTCTAGAGTTCAAAGGGGAAATATAGTTATTCAAACTATCGTTCTCCATGTTGTCGCTGCTGGAAGTATATTTCTTCTCAAAGATATGATGAGAGACAGGAGCTCAAATCTATAGTTGGTTTGTACTTGAAAATAGGTTTTATTACATTGGAGTGAATATTTTGATAACAATTCTTGCTAAAAACGCTCATTTCTTTGTATATTCAGAATTCAATTTGTATATGGTTTAGGGTAGGGATCCCAGAATGAAGAAACCGTGCACAGAATACACCTCTCCCCGTAGCAGTTCATACACAGTTTCTGTTTTTGACTTATAAAATATAATACAATAAAAATAAAAGCTATGAACACGACTAAATTATAAAATTTTATTCATAATTTTTAGTGAACTTTCTTAAATAAAAAAATAATCACTGGGTTAGATATTTTTATTTTTACATTCAATAGATTCTAGTGCGCAGACGAGGATATCCGAGAAGTTTCACTAATGGTAAATAGTGCAATAGAAACGATAATTTCTATCGCCAACTAAAGTCTTTCACTGGCAAATGATACTACTCTAGCACAGTTCAAATGAGCAGAACCTCGATATGTTTTTACGTTTATTATGTACAGTATACATGGTTATTATTGAGTTGCTCGTCTCTTCTGAAACGTTTTGTAGGATGGTTGAATATTTGGAGAATTTGAAGTGAGAGCGCCAGAGAGCACGGTCGGTAATGAGAATGTGTTCGTAGAACACGGCCAAAAGTAAGCGCTTTCCGATGGCAACGCGTGGGATGCGTGTGGCGGTGACCGCGGACCGGAACGGTGCCCGAAAGAGAAGTCACTTCCATCTGGAGTCAGGGCTTATTAACTCTCCTTTGCAACAGTGGACAAATTACATGTTGAAACGATAGGGACGCTACTGTCACTTGCAGCTTCACGTAACGTTTCTCAGCTTTGCACGATTCCAAGTTGACGCTTTTCTGGGAAATACAAAATACGCGGGAATGAGGGTTTAAAATAAAGTAAACCCCCCAAAACGTGGTTGTTTGTTTTTTGATAGATTTCAATTTTTCAATTTTCAATTTTAATTTATTGCGCTCAGTAAATTAATATATAATCTATAATATTAATCACGAATCTCTTAATCTCTCTGAGTGCCATTGAAGACTGTTTCAATTATAATTTCGATCATTTTTATCGTGATCACTTATTGCTAACACGCGTCTTACAGAGTATTTATTACATCCCACGGTTTTATATTCGTCTCAAATCTTCAAACAGTAAGTATGTATATTTAATGTATTCCATTCATATATATTTTTCATATATACTTGGCCTCATAATATTTGGAATTATTAGAATATTATTAAATTACCTGGTACTACCTAAGGATTATAAACAACGGAATTTTTTTATGTCGAGGTAAATTTGCGAAGATTGAGTAAAAAATATGTGTAATGAATCGTGCAATCTCCTCCTTTCAATGTCGGTCGGTAATCGAATTGTTTAGAAGTCAGTTAATAAGTTGCTATTGTAAATGCTACTCTGAATGTTGAGGAATATTCATTCTGAATTCACGCGGGAGTATAAAGAGGGTGCCTATCATTGAATACCTTTATTTGAAATGGTATGGCAAGAAAATTTATTTCGTTTTACCGACCTGTGAAGAGATACGTTTTAACTCATAATTGAATGAAGTTTCCGCTGAGTACTGTTGACAAAAAAGTAACGTTGTCTTAACATTAGTTTGTCTGTTTCCTACCTATTGCTATGTAGTTGCTGTAATCATAAGGTACAATGTTCAAACACTTCCTCTTTCTCATTACTTCTTATTATTTCTCATTACTTCGCTAATGCTCTCATTTAGCCTAAAGGATACTTTTTGCCGCTTGTTGAATGAGCGAGGAAAAGTACATCACAACGTTATTCACACGTGTAATACGTACATGAAACAATTACACTCATTAAAGCAGCATAATTGAAAGTTTAATGCACGCTAAACGTCTTGAGGGAAAAAATTCTCTCGTTTTCTTCTGAACTTCCTCAAGCCGTCTTTGCTTCACGTTGATGTTATAAGGAACTACGAAGAGGATTCGGGACTGCTTTAAGTGGCTTGTGAGTTTGACGGCTTTGGTAAGATCTTAATAGCACCCTAGGATTATCATCTTTACAGGTCTTAAAGTAAAACCTGGAAGGTTTAAAAAAGAGTGTTATGGGGCCTACCGTTTAATTGTATACGTTAGTTGAACGATTATAATAGCGTACTGCTCCTCATAAAACGACTTTTCACTTGCCAGCGATGCGTGAGTTATTCATGTAATCCACAAAATAGATATTTAATGTTCAAAATAGAATTACGAAATAATAATTTCCTTTTTCAAAATTGCAGTGTCCCTGCGCACGATTACATAACTTTCTCGTCTTACGAAGTTCCCTTCGTAAGGCGAGAAATTAAGAAAATGAATTGTGTACTATGAGTAGGCATAGGTACAAAACACATCACAGATGAGGGTTTTTTTAATGTCGGATTGCTAGAGGCGGAATATTGGACTACCTTCTATTAATTGTTTTTTTTGGGAATTGCCATGAGTTTCATTTCATTCTTTTGCCGCTGAATTCACATTCCTGTCGATGCAAACCTTTTCAGTTTCGAATCCTCTCACTTGTGAGTTTGTCATAGTGGACTTTTTTTATTGCAAAAGTATGTTTGATTTTATATGGTCGACATCAAAGGAAAGTTTCGGAGTGTGTTTCCTAGACAAAATAACTTGATTTTCCGGAAAACATTTCAATTACCCTGATATTGACAGTATACTCATTTACCGACGTTTGGCAACACATTATCGATTTCTAGAAAAAACAAATATTATGAAGCTCATACCAAGGTGTTTTCTTGCCAGAACATGCAATAAGTTATAACCATCTTTTAACTCCTTGAATTTATGTTCCTTCTACCTCTGTTCTTTGTCAAACCAGATGTGATTGATAGGAGAATATGTTCATTACTGATCTCTACCAGCCTACCAGACAAGGTTTAAAATCGCGACAGGCTGGGACGTGATATCATTTATTCCCCAATATGAGTCAAAAAAGATTTTTTGTATTTTGGTCTTGTGTGTCAGAATAAAAGTAATGAACTGCGAGGGCATGTAGAGTAGTCGAAAGTAATAAAATTTTTGCCAATGAACATGAAGATAATTTACGAGACTATCAAAAATACTCTTGAAGAGAACGAATTTTGTGTAGAAGCCCCGTTTCTTTCATGGGAAAATTCAGTCGGCAGTCAGATTATTGAAAGTTTGAAACAATATTTTTACGATACTCCTGAAATATACTGAAAATACAAACGGATGGAATCATTTAGCATGGATGAAGTTTCAATGTTGGTGACAGTATGATGGTTAGTTAATCGATTAATGGATAGTTAATGAAAAGATTGTTAACAGCTTGTTATTTAATGAAATGTCCTGGAATATCTTGTTTTACATTGGGCACAAAGAATACAAAAATGTTGCTATTCCATAACGCAACACATGAAGAGCAAATATTAATTGGCGGGCGGTCTCTCCCTTAGAGCCTTCTTGTCGAATGACCTCAGCTGTGTTGATTATCTTGACGAAGTGAGTAAACAAATTCAGTCAGTACGTGCAGTATGCGCATAGGTGGCATTATACAATCAAATATTTGAATTTTACTGACAAAATGGAAGCTGTTTAATGGTCTTTGCATTTTTTCCGTGAAACGAAACCGTCGAAACATCTGACATTGCCGGAAGTACCATTGTTTTCTTTCAATTTCTATGCAGATCCGAAATTAGTAATACAGGTTAACTAGTTGATATTTGACTCGGGGAGACACTGCGTTCTACACTCTCAGAAATTACATTAAATTTAATGTAGATGAAATGTACGACTGTAAATGAACGTTAATGTACCTTTTACACTAAAGGAAGATTAATGTACCTGAAGATTAAAGTTAATACTTAAATTAAAATCAATGTAGATTTAATGTACGACTGTTAACTTAACTTAGTTGTCTACATTAAATTTAATTGTACAAGTACATTAAATTTAATGTACACATACATTAAAGTTACTGTGCGTGTACATTAAATTTAATGTACACATACATGAAAATTACTTTCATGTACTTCACTTTAAAAGTAAAGCAGAAATTTCTGAGAGTGTAGGTACAGATTCGGCCCTCATTCTGCGACTTTCCTCATGACAAAATACCTGCCTAGAAATGTCAGCACGATAGCGTAGGCCGCAGAGGCCAACGCTTTCAGACGAAATTCAAATACTCGTAATAAAAAATACTCGTAGAACTCCGATTATCCTTACTAAATGGATCGGATCATTTCGAATAAGCGGAAATTCGGATATTTAGATAAAACTCTGATATTAAGTAAAAAATAGCCCAGCAAAAAAACGACCTTAAATATACTAATTTAAATTTAACAAACATAAGATAGTTCATAAAACTGAAAATCCTGTAATATTTGTTTAGACGGGAAACGACAAATTAAAATTTAGAACATCGCTGGAGGCGACTGTAAAGGAACATCTAATAGCCAAAGTATTTCAGGGATTAGGAGGTCACAATTTGAAATTCGCGACTCAAATTGTTAGGTAGACTGCTCTGGCCAGTAGTTTTCCATATCACTTCCGCGGACATACTGATGAAGCTCCCTTGAATTCGAGGTATAGTCTGTCCGCAATCATTCCTTTCCTATCCCCGTACTTATTACGATCCTCACGGCTGAGCGATGGGAGGTCTCATCGGATGAGGTAGCTCACGACATCACCTGATGTCACTGCATTGCCTCTGACCGGGAAGCGCTACGGTTCGACTCCCGATTGTGGCAGGATTTTCGACACTAGCTAGATGGCTAGATCAGATTCCTTCGCTCTCTGGAGGAGAATTCTAGCTGTCGGTTGCTTTGATAGGTAGTTTTACGTGATTTCTGCGATCAACACCATATGAATGCCGGAGCAGTACCCTAACAAATGGGTCACGGACCGCGTGCAATCTTTCCTTCTTCCTTGTCCTAACCTCACCCCTTTCTTACTCATACACCTTCATGCATTACTCTACCACAAATGTTGGTAGCTTAAAACCTGTCCCGGCTGCCCCAGCTGGGGCTGATGTACCTTGATGGGGAATCCGCAAGCCAACATTTAGGTGGCCACGAGCTCATTCAGCAGGTGTGTAGGGCTGACCGTCCAGCACAATCCAGTGGGGAAAGAACATCACCAGCTCCCGTGAGAAAAACATGAACTACACTTACGGGCCTCATGACTAGAATAGTTGATTCGCCCGGAAACAAGAAATAATCAACCAACCGGCAATTGGTAGTCTGTATATATGAAGATTTATTGTAAAACACTGATACATGAATTTATTGCCTTCAAAGCATTAAGAGAAAATATTGAAAAACTAATGTATGGTATTGTTGAATAAGACGTCAGATAAGTGTGTGGAATCCGGAAAGCAGTGACAAGCCGCGAGTTCTCGAAGCACTGTTTGTCTTGAAAAATGATATAAAAATTGCTTATTAATGATATTTTCTTCAAAAATCATATCCGGTTATTGGTGGGTTGAATAATTGTGGTTCGGGTAAACGGGAGTTTTATTAAATAATTATGGTTTATGCATTTATTACTTACGAAGTATTATAAGAAAAATAAGATGGACATGTTATAAAAAAATATTGCGTCATATTAAATAAACAACAGATTGAGTGGAGAGGGTATCAAACGCATAGCCCTCTTTTCGGGACCAATCATCGCCAGAATTACTTTTCCCCTCGTACAACCAGCAGAGTTCTTACACCAGAAGTGTAGAATTGTTTATCTAGATTGAAAATTTGAAAGATTTCTATCTTTGGCCATGCCTGCAATTTTGCAATTCAGCATTGTTGCAAGCTCTCACATTGAAACGTGACTTTTTTCTGCTTGCCTGCGTCACTAAATCGTCTCTTGAAAGTAAAAATGGCTTGGTGAGGACCTGTTTAAAAAATGAGTTAAGTGAGAGACGATGGGCGGGGAAGTGGACTTGCTGGGGCCGTTGGTGGATGTTCTGGTTATTTTTTGTCCCCTCTGGGTCGGTCAGAGAAATCATGTTCCCGTTACTCAGTTGATAACCTTTCTCCGGCTCAGTGCAGAGGCGTGGCTTTCTCGAGAACATCGGTCACGCTTATATTTCTCATGATACACAATGCCTCCTTCGAATATTTATAAAGCGTTCATCAACAACCTTGGCTATCATTCAACGCTCACAAGGACAAAATAGTTTCATTTCACCAAATTCCTGCTTTGTTAAATTGGAAATTTTAAAGCAATAATTGCAATATGTCCCATTTTTAATTAATTTACTAAAATAATAGGCATACTTTGCAAAATCGAGGAAAATGGTACACGAACCAATCGTTGAATTGAACGTAATTTTCCTTGAAGAGTGAGCACTGACTAAAATCTGAATCATTGACTAGAATCACAAATACGTACATAGATAATAATAATCAATTTTTTTGTCTCAAGAAAATTCACCAGATAATTAATTTTCACTCGTAAAGGCTGTATCAGGATAAAGGGGGGTAAAAATGCCTCCAAGTTAAAATCAATTTTGAATAGAGAGCAGATTGGTGGTATTTTGAAAGTAATTTTCTCCAAATCTCAGAACAGACAGCCTGACTATTTTGTAAGATATCAAAAAATACGAATTTTCGGTTTTTGATTTTTTTCGTATCATTACACAAAGAGAGAATTCTGAAAAACTTACGAGACATACTTGACATCCTTACGTATCTTGGAGGGTTAAAAAAATTGGCGAGTAATTCAATTTTTCAAAAATTATTAAATTATTATTCTGTATTTTTTGTTTTATTTCTCTGGTGACGACTCCAAAAAATCCTACAAATTGGTATTAAGATGTTCTTTACTAATGATTTTTTCAGATTCGTCTTATTAGTGCGTCATATTGAAAAAAAAATAATAACTCTTTTTTCGTCATTTATACGCACATAACTCATAATAAGTTAATCACTTTTCTACGGAAAATTTTTTCAGGGTGAAAATCATATCATCAAATTCAATTTAAGGAAACATTTTCATTGGCACATTAGTGAGTTTTCTATTCAAGAAACGTCAAAGTATTAGATCTATTTGCGAAGTCTGCCTATAAGTCACCGCAATAGTAATTAAAACACCTACGCGTTGTCGCTCCAAAGAGACTGTGAATAACCAATGGAAAATTGAGCATGTATAATGATGGTAAATAAATGGTAGGAATAAAATAGATAGCAGGCCATTATAAACCTAATTATACTCTATATCCCGAAATTTTGTCAGGTGACACCTAGTAGACAAATGCTTATACTAGCCTTCTTGATAGGTTTACTGTCTATTTTATATTAACTTCTCAACTGTAAATAATCAAATACATTTTCTTGAAGAAATAACTGAATAATAAGCAAACGAGAGGTGTTAAATAATAATAATAATAATAATAATAATAATAATAATAATAATAATAATAATAATAATAATAATAATAATAATAATAATAATAATAATAATTAATAGTTATTTATGCACCAAGGGCATTTTAATTGTTCCAATGATCGAACGGCAACAAAACGCCGGAGGACCTTTGGGCCGAGGGCTCTGGGCTGAGGAATTTTGTCGCTCGAAATCATTAGAACAAGTTACCGTCTGTGCTACATACACAATTTTATTTTTACCTAATTTTATTGCTTCAGATTTGATTATTTACTAATTAACTACATGTTAACTTGATTTCTGTTTGTCTTTTCACATTTACCTCCCATAATTTCCTTTGATAATTCCCTCTCATAATTCTCTCCTTAAGGGAACATGTAGCATCATTCAATTGTTTTCATATTTCCCTCGTTACCACGGTTCTTTCGATCCAGGTAAGTTTTGCAGCGTATATCGAATTCCGTATCGAAGGCAATAACAAACTAAAATGTATCAATAAAAAATAAAATAATAATTATAATTATACTGATGATGTTTTCTACAATTAGAGACTATATTGATCATTATTAAAAAGGAAATGATATTTACTTTAACAACAATATTAATGAATTAGTTGCCATTTGTACTGTATTATTCTAAACACAAATATCTTATTCAAATAGGCTAGTGACAAGTATTGTACTTCCGCTTCTGAGTCAATGACCTCATTTCTATTGGTTTTTCCTCCGATTCTTCTTGATCCATTGAGCAAATGCTGAGATAGCCCTCTGTTTTGTTTTCGGTCATATATGTAGTTCACTATCTGCTTACTTTTTCTTTTATTATTTTGGGTGTTAGTGGGAGAAAGTAAGTTATTTTGTAGGCAGTTCTATGAAATAATTGTTCGTCCTGTTCTGGCGATTGTCGGATTTTTGAAGTTGGGCACGGTAAGGGATAACAAAAATCTGTAGCTCATTTACCATTGGATTTACCATTGATGTTGATTGATTAGTCATTAAGGACGCGTCAACTGCTAAGATAATCAGTCTCGTAAGTGTAGTGCATGTTTTATCGCGGGAGGTGGCGGGAGGTGATCTTCCCCCGCTGGATGGTGAGATCCGGTGCGGGCTTAGGTCGGCATGGGGAATTTTTTCCAAATTAGGTATATCCTACCAGCGTGACACCGCCACAACCAGGACAAGCTCTAGGCTCTCCACTGATCTCCCAACAAGTATGGTAGTATAGTATATATGAGTTTGTGTAAGTAAGGGATCAGTATAGGACAAGGAAGAGGAAGGAAAGATCGTGTGCGGTTCATGACCCGTTTGTTAGGATACTGCTCAAGCATTCACCCGGTGTGATAGGAGAAACCAGGGAAAACTACCAATCAGAGTACCTGACCGCCAGAATTCTCCTCTAGACAGAGGCTGAACTC
>BLKR01016052.1:0-38541 GCA_011170035.1 Teleogryllus occipitalis
GAAGGAAAAGTTACCTGGAAGCTATGGGCACGGGCGGCCAAACTGCAATCACAATATTAGAGTAAAGGCTTTCCGGGTCAGTGGTCTGAGAAGACCACCTGAGTGCACTGCCGGGTTAAAGAGGTTAGGCGACGGTCGGGTGACGCTCACGAAGCTGTCCATCGGCCTCTTAACGAGCGCACCTCCCCCCCCCCCGCACACTACCAGATACATTCATCTTGCACATTCTTAGAGCTTTTGGGGCAAGGAGAGGTCTAGGGAGGAATGGGGTTTTAAGGATACATGTGTGGCGTTATGGAGAAAAACACACAGACATTTACAAGTATGTACAAGTTTATTTACACGTAACTAAATTCTGCTCCGAAACTACACACTTTTGAGTATTTCCCTGTGGATACCCCACATAGCTAGGGAGGCCCCGCCTCCACTGACGCTTCTCTCGCGCCACTACCGTGAACTCGTCACCCGTGCAAGAGGCACGACACGCTCCAGACTGGACGTAAAGTTTTGCGCATCGCGCGAGGTTTCCAAAACAAAAAACCCCGTGTGAGCTCGTCGGCTCGATTTTATACCTAGAGTGTAGCCGTCACGTGACCGTCCTTGGTGTAGGAGGGAGGCTCGCGTCTACCACGTGACCTTCCAGGACAAGCTGGTGTCCACTTGGTCTAAATATATCCCAACGCCGTGGCGCCAAGGCTATTCAGCCCGCAGGTATGCGATATTTCCGCTCCTCCTCCCACCCACGGCCGCCAACGTGATGCTACACATGGTGGTAGGGATAAATCCCACCATGCCACGACACCAAAGCAAACATCCATGCCCAAGACGGAATTCAACCCCCCAGATCCCGCACCTCGTTGCTTCCGCCGTAACCGCTTTGCTACGGGACCCTGCTTAATGAATAATGACAGTAGTTTAGATTAATTATTCTTAATTAAAGTTTGTAGGTGCTGTCCTGAAATATTTTCAAGAATTTCTTACCTAACACTTCAAAGTCCATGAAGTGCGTGTTTAGATTTTCTGCCCATGGTGTAATCAATCCTTAAACCCACTCTGTTCGATTAGAACTCATACAAAATTATATCACAAAGCAATGATCCTTAATGTTACATTCACGTCAATTAATTTCGCGCATTAGATTTGAAATACGTCGTTGACCGATTACATGTCCTTAATGCTTTCAGAGAAGATTGCTTATCAGGGTTACAAGTGACAGAAGTACTACAGGTAGAGCAAGTAGGTCCCCGACCGACTTGACGTGTTTGTGCAAACGTTTGCGAAGTCTTTTGTACCTTGGAAACAATTGCCGCGAGTAGCTTCCGGAGTTTGAAGGCGGCGCGTCCATACGCTGGGTGGCGTGGCGTGTTCTGGAATGTTGGCGCGTGTGTGGGCGTCAGGAGTGTGCTCGCCCTGCTGGCACGCAGACCTCTTTGGGCGCCCATTCTCGCCAGTCTCGGAATTCTTGGTGGTTATCGTTGCTTGTAATGTGTGCAATTACTTTGTCTCTCATTCACACAACACTGCATTGAGGTAGTGGTCGTATAGCAACAAGAAGCTAAGGTTAGCATTAATTTCACGACCGTAATCCAAGTTGTGTTGGGCTTTCTTTAATTCCTGCTAGTCTGCCAATTGGAGAATAAAACAATTTATTATGTTCCTAGAATTCAAGATTAGTACAGTACGAAATTTCTGTTTACAAAATTATAATTTACTTCGATTATTCTTTACTTAATAGTTGGTTATTTGCGAGTTTAGTTGTCACTACGACGAAAGAGACCAGCGGGGGCTTTTTGATATTCCGTGGTTGTAGACGGTCCGTTTACTTTTGCCGTATGTGGCCTCGTTTCGAATATCTCTGTAAAATTACTTTAATGATGAGGTCGTGATTCACTCGTGAAAACTACCCCTAACCTCCATCTGCACTCAGGGAATTGACATTACCGAATCATAATCGGATGGAGCCAAGCTCTTCTGGAAGAATAAGTTTCGCTGAACGGTCTTCCGAGATGCTCAACTGTTTTCGAATATGACAAAATAATAATCTGCTTGCCTGACTCAAGTAGATCTGATCACGCTGCCTTGCTACCCTCCCCTCCCCTCCCCTCTCCTCTCCTCTTCTCTCCTCTCCTATCCTATCCTACTGTACCTTTCCAAACCGTACCATATCATATCGTATCATATCATACCCTGCTCTGCCCTGACATGACATACCCTGAGACACCCTGCTATACCATACCCTGACATACCTTACTCTACCCTACCCTGTCATGCCCTGCTCTGCGTTACCCGGGCCGACCCTAATCCGCCACGTAGCTCAGTGCATCAACTGATGTCACTGAAGCGCCTCTAAACGGGAGGTCCTAGGTTCCCACTTCCCAAGGCGACAGGATTTTCGACACTAGCTTTTCAGCTAGGTCGAATTCAGTCTCTGTCTGGAGGAGAATTCTAGCGGTCGGCTGCTCTGATCGGTAGTTTTCCGTGGTTTCTCCGATCAACACCAGGCGAATGCCGGAGCAGTACCCTACCAAACGGGCCACGGACCGCGCGCCATCTGTCCTTCCTCTTCCTTGTCCTATCATCTCTCCTTACGCACACACTTACACTAACATGCACTAAACTACCACATATTCCGTGAGACCGGTCGGGAGCTTAGAGCTTGTCCCGACTGGGGCGGTGCCCCGTTGGTGGGAGAGTCCTGGTTAGGGGGAAACCCCACTAGCCGACCGTAGGTTGGCGCCGGATCTCGCCATCCAGCGGGGGAAGATCACTGCCATCTCCCGAGAAAAATAACATGCACTACACTAACGGTACTAATGACCGAAGTAGTTTACGCGCCCGGAAGCACGAAAAAATCAATCAATTAACCTAGTCCGCCACTCCTAAGGTAGCACTGTCCCCCCCCTCGTGAAATTCATGCAATTCTGTCTCGAGTTATATCGCACCGCCTGCTCGCTTGACATCAGCTATACATCTCTTTTACCGTTATCATCATCATATTCAAATGTGTTTGTTCTTTTATGTATTACATGCTGCTAATCTACGATATGGGAAAGGGCGTTTCCCTTCCGAAACACAGTATTTTTTCCTAAAAACTGAATCGTTTGGGTTGTAAACCGCGACCTTGTGTGCCTGTGAAACTGTTCGAATCAGCTAAAGCAAGCATTGCCATTTTTTAAATTGCATTAGTTCGACAGTTGTATATTCCTTGCTTCCGCTGACCTTGTTTCACCCATGTACTTGTGGTCCAATGGTACTTGTTCACGAACGTTTCATTCAGTTCACACGTATCCTGCGATCACTGGATACTCCTTGCACAATATGTCGGTTGGAAGTATGGTGTCGTCAGAGGGTCGAAAATTACATTTCCTGCGAAAATCAAAATGTTCTTCAAAACTATCAAATAGCACTATTTTGCACGCATGCTCACTTTTGTTAGGCTGCCTCTTGACCCACAGAGTGCATTCAATTCTACACTCCGTATTGTAGGAATGTAATGTTATTGGTATCAGCCTCGCTCTGCGTTGCGTCTGCTACCATTACTGAAACCTTGACCATCACACGTTGCAGAGTTCCGGTGCCGTATTGATTAGACCCCTTTACCTTAACTCCTAACGTTGTCACGGCCATCATCATCATCGCCATTTCGAGACAATTACAATCACGACGCCATCACTCCGTGTAATCACAGCCAATCGCCCCCGCACCCTACGTCAGACGCGCAAGGGCACAATGGAGAGGTGCGGGCGCCGGCGCCGGCGCCGGGGGCGGGGACGGGGGCGGAACCTGTTGTTGTACGAACAAAGCCCGCCCGCGCGGCTTCCTCTGCCTGCCTCCGCCCCCGCTCCCTCGCACCACCCGTCCCCTCACAACCCCCCCCCCCCCCCGCGCTCGAAACCTCTACGGGCGGCGCCCCGCCTGGAACTGCGCCGCAGTCGCGAATTAATCGAATGCCCCAGCAGACACAGACACACACACACACACACACACACACACCTCTTCTGGCGATGGCGTTCCAAGTCTCTAGCATTGTAGGGGAAAACGATTCCAACAAAAAACCATTAAAATGCTTCAATTTCTTCTTTTCTTATCGTCTCCTATATTATTTCAGTAGTATACATACCTTTTGCGGCTCTCACACGCAACCAATCTTTAGACATGAGGTCTCTAAAGAAAGAGAATTTCACGGAGACGTGACGACTTTGATTTTAAAAATATGAAGGGTTTGTTTCTAAAACAAAGTGTATCTCAATATTCATGTCAAATGCAACCCGCAACACTCGGTCGAATATTTGACTCTATATCGTTAAATAACTCCTAAACGAAGCGTTTTATGGCCTTAAAAACACGATTTTGAGGCCGAAACCCTCGAAGAAACGTTCCCAAATCGTAATCCACAGAATGAGATCATCTCGAACATTCTTATATTTTCGCTGGTCCGGCGCTTCTCGATTCTACCCCACCAGTTCAGAGCCTGTACAATCTACAACTGTTTGTTAAATTAAACTAATTACTTGATATTACACGCGACTGAATTACACAGGTGTACCTCTCTGCTCGGTAATAACGTTAAATAGGAATAGTATGTAGTGGCAAAGGTGTATTGTATTGTCAATTATAACGAGACAGAACAAGTGACAGAGGATAAGGGAGTCTCGAAGGAAAAGATATATTAATATGGAAATGGAAAATGAGGAAGAAAGTTGGATTTAACGTGTTCGAGTTCTCGCATTGGTACGCTATTTGTCCTTATTTCCTTGTTCGTGATCTGTTCTTCTCTTCTCCACAATTTCGTACTCCATTTGTCTTCTTCGAATATCACATTCGCGATGGAATGTAGACAATCAAACTTCAAAGAAGTTACACTTGATTGCCACAACGACAAGACTGTCTATTCCTTCCGCAGGATTCGGACTCTTCATTGAGGAGAAACGAAATCAAACAACACAATTTTAATCAAGGTCTGTGTTTTGAAACTTATATACATGAGATTTCTCCTGCTTTTGGATTGTAATCCTCATAAACTTCGTATCGTGCTTCTGTGGTCTCAGTAACTGCTGCTCTAAGGGTGGACTTGAAACATAAAACGAGATTTCTAATTATTGTCCAAAATGTAGCTGAAATGTATCCTGAACGACTAAAACGAGAAGTAGAGTTAATAGCTTTGCTAATATACTTTGCTAATTAACCATTGTAAGAAATCGCATTAACAAATTTATGAATTGTAAATTTGGAAGTAAACAAAAGTACGTGGTGCATTACGTGCATGGTACGGTTTTTCGATTGTAAACGAAAAAGCTTTTGTAATCTAGCGTGATTACAGTAATTTCGTGAAATGAAGAATGTTGATGACTAAGCATGAGCCGGTGTGCCAGTCAAATAAAAAAATGATTGTTTAAGGAAATTGAATTTCTTTTAAATTTTATTTACTTTATTTATTTCCCTACGTCCTTCGTTCTGTAGCTTTTTCGTATTAAAGTACGAAGCATCAAAACTATTAAACCCCAAAATCATCCTAAGCCAAAACCTTTTATTTCCTTTTTCAACCTCTGAAGATAATTCGGACATGTAGTCAATATGGCAACATACGAAAATCTCGAGAGGGGCGTCATCCTTCTCCGATCTTGCGATTCAGGGATCGGGGCGCAAGTTGCCTCTTCTAAATTTGTCGCCGTACGTCATGGGCTTGCATCCTTCTCGGTGCGAATTTTCATTCACCGCATCAACCTGTTCTTTCCAGAGCTCTGACGCGTCGTCGTCGTGGAAACGATTGGGTCGTACTTGTGACGTCATTCCGCTAGCGGCACGTGGGTACTGCCCGTGGGTTTTTTTTCTGGTCGCCGTCACAGACACCACCGTCGCTACAGCCACCACCGTCGCTACAGCCACCGCCACCCTCACCACCGTCACCGCCACCGCCACCGTCACCGCCACCGCCACCGTCATCACCGTTACCGCCACCGTCACCGTTCCCACTGCTACCGTCACCGTCACCGCTGCCGTCACCGCTACCGTCACCGTTCCCACCGCCCCCGTCACCGTTCCCACCGCCCCCGTCACCGTTCCCACCGCCCCCGTCACCGTTCCCACCGCCCCCGTCACCGTTCCCACCGCCCCCGTCACCGTTCCCACCGCCACCGTCACCGCCACCTTCGCCACCGCCACCCTCGCCGCTGCCGCTGCCACGCCGCCATCGCCATCGCCATCGCCATCGCCATCGTAATCGCAACCACTGCCACCTTCAGCGCCTCCACCATCGCCGCCGCCGCCGCCGCCGCTTTCTCCGCGGTCCGAATCGCGGCCTCGCGAAGCCGGCGGCGGGCGGCTGCGCGCGCCGTAGTCCCTGACCTCGCCGACGCAGCGCCTGCGTTGCCTCCGCCAACGCCGCTTGGGCAGGCCTCCGGCCGCGTCACGCTGCGAGCGCCGCCACCTGCGCGTGGAATCCTTCGCGGGGTATTCACCGGGCTTCCTTTCGTAGCGCCCAATCGGCACTGCGGAGGTCCTTTCTCGGCGCAGTGTTTAATTACTTCACTGTGTGGAAACGGTATTTATAAAACGATGGAATGATAAGTATTAATACACGAGAATGAAGTGATGTTATGATAAGAGCATCGTAAACTCCATACCAGAGTATTTGTGCCCCTTACGTCGAGTTTCTTACAGTAGGTTTTTATGAACTACTTGATTTAGAAGTTCAATTAAAAACATTGAAAGGCTACGTGGCAGTTGCCATGCCGAATTCAATTCAGGTCCCCTAACAGGTAGGCACGTGTTTCCCAGGTGGCAATATTTAAGCATATGCACTGTCAATCTGCATATGAGCGGTGCACTAGTCCAATAAAGATTGAATACGGTAAAGAAAATATCATTGAAATTCAGTGTCTATTCTCGTTTCTTGAGAGCTTAATAACAAGTTCCGCGCTTTACCATTTTCGCAATGAAAAATATACAAAATGTCGTGGCAAGAAACTTTCCAATATTCCAATGTTCCAATATTGTTAACTGTGCTTGATAATAAAGATACTGAAGTTATTATTGAATTAAAGAAAGCACACATGCCCAACAAGCAGGCTCTTGGTACGCCGTTTTCTGGATGCAACTTCGACAATTTTGTCTTTAAGAACTACGTTCTTTTTATAAGCGTTAAACGAAATTCAAGGTTAAACAAGTTGTTTAAAGATGACATGCATGAAACTTGGGACTACTATTATGACTCGACAAAGACTAGAATTGTGTGATGATTACTAGAAAACTTTGTAAATACGAATAAACTCTCCATCTTAAACGATTAGTTCATAAATCCAAACAAAATGGAACAATGCCTGAAATTTCTTCACAGCATACGATGTCCTAAATGATAACGAAAATATGTGTTAAATCTAATGAACAAGTGTCCTTTTGCAATTTAAGACTCCAAGCATCAAGAAAATTTTCGTATATTTTATTATATTTTGGTTTTAAGATGCCAGACTTTTTTTCGTTAATCATTTCTTAATTTATCCTTTTATCAGATCGATCGAGATAGTTGAAGTTTGTACTATTTTATGTATACATTCAGTTGTCGCAACCCTATTTTCATCATGTTGCTTGCACATTGTTTCCAATTTGAAGTGTATTTTCACGTGTAAATGTAATTCCTGCGTTAATTGATAAGTAATCTGTAAATCTAGGTTCGATTAAGAGCTTTTCTCTCGTCGAATGGAATGATAATGTTGCCAGATTGATAGGTTTGATCAAGTCTTATCGTTTGAAAAAAGGTAAAATTTCTACTTAGAATATTTCAATGTTACAAATTTATTATACTCACGATGACTGCGCATTCTCAAAAGAATGATGCTGCTAAGCCATGAAGTTAACCTTTGTCTTGGCTTTAAATCTTTGATCCCGGTGAATAAACTGATAAGTCATAAACACTTAATTTTACATGAGAGCAGAAAACGTTTAAATGAAATAAATCAGGGATTAATGATATTTAAACGAAGGTGATATTCAAACAAAACTATTTTTGTGTAGGTTTTGTTTTAATATCATTCATTTCGTTATTTATAGTATTAGTTTCAAGTTGTTTTTTGCTCCCCTGTAATATTAAATTTTTCTTGACTTATCAGCTTATTCACCGGGGTTAAAGAAATAGCAATTTATACGCGTCAGAAAGCAAAAGTTCATAAGCAGCGAGACTAAATTGCTACTAAAATATAATCGAACTAACAGGTATTTAAGCAGGGAAGGTATATGAAAATATAGTCGATTTTTTTCATCACGATCCCTATTTGATGAATAGTTTCAGATAAACATTGCCCATGGTCTTGTATGTATATCAAGATTTATAGTAATAAATGATCAACGTTGGTTTCCTGAACTGAATATTTTCATTTTTGTTTTTCTCCGATATCCTAGGTCATGAGTATTATCTGTACCACAGAAAGAACAAAACATTCGTAAACATTAATATAAAAAACTAGTTAATTTCTGTCGTTGGCCGCATATTTAGTATTTGCTGGTCCGTCCCCTCTGCCAGTCCTACCAGCCCCACTAGCTCCGTTGCCAACACCCAGGAAGACTCGACATTAATTTTTTTTTTTCCTAGGGCTTGTATCCAGCCGACAGCCGGTTGCCCTTTACGTCCCGAAGGGACGCATATTCGACCATACACTAGACAAACACTTGCGGGCTCCTCTGATCTGGGGTCAGCAGAACGCGAGGCCCTCCGCGACAACACACACAAAGTCAAGGGACAAACAGCCATGCCCAAGGCGGGACTCGAACCCGCGACCCTTCGGACCGAAGCGCTGAGTCGGTACTCGCTCTTAGCCACCTCGGCCATCCAGGTCGGCCTCGACATTAATGCCGCAATTAAAATCATGAATCACCAGATTGTTGAAAAGAATACCCGATCGCAGTTCAGCGAAAGTTTGTAAATGCTTCTGTTTGTATTCAGTCCAACTAAGCAAAGCGAAGCGACTGTCGTCTCAGTATGCAAAAATTCAATACACGAAAATTGAATAGGATATGACATTTCATGTGTCCCATTATATACAGTACGTTCACACACGCATGAAATATTTGACAAATCACAGAACTGTACCCATGTGTGTGAATTCTCAATTAAATTCACATTAAAATTACGAAATGGTTTTATCGATACTCAATTAAATTCACGAGCAAATCAGTTGAAAAGTTAATTCCTTAAAAAAAATCTTTGGTGTAAAGAATTGTAGCACTGCAACCAATTTCGGAATTACGATTTTTTTATTAACTGACATTATTTGTGAGAGCAAATGACATCGATGGAAACAACTCGGCTTACATTCTCCTGTGACTCTTACAATATCTCATCATGCGAGTGTTCTCAGCGATACGCGCTACAATATAGAGAGTTTACTCTAAGAAGGGACCGCTTTGACAGGTACTGTTTGGCCACTGCTGGCAACATAACTGCAGGTTGTGTGCATGCACTCATTTTGTCAGTGCGTTCGTCTACAGTTGACTCATTTGTAAGTGGATTCATCACTACCTCTTGCAATTTCATCGCCCTTCAAGACGTTAATTTGTTTCCCGACCTGTTAAAGTGGTCCCTTCTTAGAGTAACTCCTCAATTCCCTTTCACACTAATGAACTCTGTGCACTTGGGGCAGTCGTGAAGTCTGGGAGAGCGCGTGCGGAGTGTAATTGGAAGTACAGTCGACTCCGGTTATAGTGAACTCGGATATAGTGAACTCTGATATAATGAGCCCTCGGTTATAGTGAACTTAAGTCACTGGCACCGTTTCACTAACATTACAAATAAGCATTATAAGATTCTGTGTTACTGAACGTGAATTTCAGCTATAGTGATCGTAAGAAATACAACGTCCTGCAAATTAATTCCCTCCTGGAAAAGAATACATCGCCTCAGTGCCACAAATTCCAACACTAGGAAACCCTTCTGATAACCTTATGCCACTCAGTTTCACTGTGGAAACAAAGGTCGTGTCCTGCGTGGGCTAAAACTGGCGGCGGCGAGCGCGATTGCTTGCTTCAGTTTCAATCTTAGTGGGTTTTTTAAAGACAAATAAATTTGAAATTTTCAGTTCCTGCTTTTAATGTATTTTCCTGTATCTCTGTGTTAATAAAATCAATCGTTAAGAAAGTGTTACATTTAATTTTGGCATCATCGGATATAGTGAACCAAAATGGTTAGTCCCCAGAAATGCACTATAACCGGAGTCCACTGTACTTGCAAGCCCCGCGGGCTCGCCTGGCCGGGCGCCCATCGGAGCCCATCCGTGTGATAAGGCGACACGAACTCCCTCCTCCCTCCCCACCTCTCACCTCTTCACGCTGCTTATTCTGGCGAGCGCGTTCTGGCCAGGGAGCAAGGTTGATCCTCGTTGCCACCTTTTGTCACTGAGTGGCAACTTTATTTGCCACAGCTCACATTTTCGAGACGCATATTCTCAGGGCGCCTGGTTGCCTGTTTTATTTAGTACTTTCTCGTTTTTTATTGAAACAATTCCTACAGTTTTCGCTGTGATTTTTCTATAATAATTTATGTATTATTTAACTATGAATGCATAACGTTTTTTCATAAAAAATGTTCAAACGTGTTCGCGTTTTCCTTTTAAGTTCTCTAAGAGGTTTTTCCGATCTTCTTCAAACGTTGGCGCAACCGTATACAGTTTGAGGCGCATTCTGCTTACGTACACTGGGATTCGTCAATTATTTTGCTATCAACAGAGCCAAGTAACCTCTTAGGGAACAAAACTTCCTTTCGTTGTTCCGCTTGCCTTTTGTGAACCACTGTTTGCAAGATATCACAGGAAAAGGAACGTGTTAATTCCTGAAGGACGTGTTTTCCATTTGCATTTATCCGCTTGAATCAGACGTCTGACATTAAAGCGTGATTTCTCTTGTTCATTTCCTGGCATTTTGCAATTTGGCATAGCATCTTATGCGTGATAATAACGTCATGTTCTGAGATGTTTTGTCCCAACTCGACAAAAATTGTTTCCAATGTTGTCATCAAACTAGTGATCGAATGTCCAACATTACATAGCTTCATATTACTCTTCCCAAAGGACAAAAATTCTAAGCTTTGCAGCCAAAACTTAAAAACTAGTTACATTTTTAGAATGTGAATATTTGTAATGTAAAACCAAAAGAAATGTTTGACCTCCTTTGATCACTTTGCTTTCAACGGAAAGCCAAGTAAACGAGTTGTCTGTATCGACATCTGTGATTGCTCTTCAATAGCGAACGTGTTATTCTGAACACTTTGCTGACGAGTTCTTTTCTAGAAAACTAAACTCGCGTGCCAGCGAACGTACATTCGAAAACAAACGACCACTAAGGCATTTGTGTAGTATCGAGGCTCATTCCTGAAGAACAAGCGTTCTATCATCAGAACTAGAATTATACATTTCAAGATTGGGAAAATCTTCCTTTTGCACTGAAGGAAAACAATAAATCATGAAAGCATTAAAGACACGATTGATCACTCTTTATTATCTTCCAATAACGGCGTAAGAATCTTTTTAAACATTTTTACCATATCCAGGAAATGGCAAACCCTCATAGTCAAAGGCAAAATGCCGTCCCATCCTCCAAGCCCGGACTCTCTGATAGGAGTATGAGTACAAACATATTACAAACTACATGAACTAAAATAAAACTAGATTGGCAAAATAATATCCTGAAAGTACGAAAAGTATACAGAATGGAAAAAGACGTTATATTGACGTAATGAAATGTTGATGTAGAAAAAAAATCATGATCCAAGTTATGAATGTGCTGACGATGGACTCAGTGTTTTCCAAAAGCGGGGAATTGTTATGAATCCGGCTTGAAGCACCGTGTTGGGTCTGGGGATTCCTTCTTCCCAAAAGCTTCGCCGGTTGCGTGTTCGGCCCATCGGGCTGAGGCATTCGGCTTGCGAATCTGACATAACGCGCGGGGAAACCGCGAACAGCACCGGTGACGTCGCTCGCTCGTTCCACCGGTCGCGGCTAACCCGCTCCGCGTGCGCACCCCGCCCCCCCCCGTCCCGGCGACCTTCCCATCCTGCTGCATGACGCGCGCGACGCACCTTTCTCCGGGCCGCGGTGCTTCCCCGCGGCGGCCGTCGCGCCTCCCACGTGACCCCACCTCTTCCACCTCCACAGCCGTCTCCTTCTCCGCCAGCGCGTCGGCGGCGACGGCCCAGCGCCAAGACCCCACCACCGCTGTCGTCGCCGCCGCCGCGCCACGACCCCCGCAGATCCCCACCGGCGGTCGCGCGGACCGCTCGCTCGCTCCGCTGTTGGCACGGCCCCCGTCGTTCTGCCCGCAGGCCCGGCCCTCTCGCCGCAGCCGCGATCGTCGTCGTCTTCGCCGTCGTCGTCGCCGCTGCTGTTGTCGCGGTCGCCGTCGTCGTCGCTGCCGCCGCCGCTCCAGCGTGCGCCACCGGAGTGCCAGTCGCTGCAACTGCTGCCGACGCCGCCATGTGCGCGTAGCGCCACCGTCGTCGCCACTCGCCACACACACGCGCAGCCGCCGCCATTCAAGTTCTCGAATCCCTTGTTTGTTGGCGTGGAAGCCCTTCGTTTGTCGGCGTCGACCTTCCTGTAACAAAGAAGGGATACAGAACGAAGAAAAGGATATAACGTTTAGTTTTGTTCGTGAGAAAGCGTGAGTTAGGCGGGTGAGAGTTTGATATTTGTGGCTGTTATAGGGTTACTCGAGAGAACCTGAAAGAATACTTAAATCGCACTTATTTATTTATATATTTTATATATTTTTATATCGAAAGGAAAGGCATAGGTACACTCGTAAAGATCGTCAGTTGATAAGACTTAGCGAAAGAATTTATTTTGAGAACAATTTTTTTACGGGAGAAGTAACGTCGAGGCCTAAGTATTTAATTTTGATTAACAATCCGGCAAGTACTTTAAGGAACACTACTTCACTTAACGTGGCCAAGACTCTCGTTGAGAGGGCGTGAGCGAACTTTGGGGTAGAAGATCCAGCAGGAGTCTCGTTGTTTTCGCGTCGTCTCCACCGCTCCGTCAACATGCTCCCTCCGTTCAGCTCGGAGATCCTTTGGATCGTGATCGTCGGCTTCATCATCGCGTTCGTCTTGGCGTTCGGCATCGGCGCCAACGACGTCGCCAACTCCTTCGGCACCTCCGTCGGCAGCCGCGTGCTCACCGTGCGCCAGGCGTGCATCCTCGCCACCATCTTCGAGATCGCGGGAGCCATCTTGATCGGTGAGTACTCAGGTTTGCATTTATTCCAGGGGACGCTCAGAGAAAACCAGGGAGTTGGGGCAGTTGATCTACGGGAGCCCCTCGTTTCTAACAAAAAAATTCTCTCCCCAGTTCAGAAACAGAATTTATTTCTCCATATATTAAAAAAATTCTTGAGCATTAAATTTGGATTGGAGATGAATTCATTTTTTATTTATTTTGAATGAACAAATTTTCGGGGCCCCAATGAAGTCCCATCCTGGGGCAAGTTGGCCCAACTGCCTCCTCCCTTCTGGTCGCCCATGATTTTTTTCTTTGTAATTAGACAGTTATCACTTTTATGTGTAGTTTTATATTTTAATTTGTAGGTGCATTCAGTTTAACTGGTGTATTCACAACGAGAATGCTTACTAAATCAAATTGTATAAATTAGAAATTGCACGAGCATTTTTACGTGCGCGGAAAGAGTTGCCGCCCAAATATGCGTGTGGGATATGAATTTCCTCAAATGGTTTGTTTTATTTTTTACGCCATTATCGTTTTTTATATCAGTATTTCATAATTTACCACGTGAACATAATTTCGGCATTCTCGATTTGAAGTTCAAATATCTAAATTTATTGACCATTCTTCCATATCAGACCGGTCCAACTCTTCCAAGATTTGTTTCTATGTTATGAGCAATGTTTATTTTAAAATAACTAATAGACTTTAATTGTTATCACGGTTATTAGATTTTGGCAATACTACTGTCAATTAGTCATTGAGAATGACAAGTTATTCAAAATGTTCTGCTAGTTATTGTGATCAGAGAGAAAAACGTTGTTCTCTGTAATAACTAATGAAAGTATCTGATTGGCGATCAAATACTTTCATTAGTACAAAAATGAACGAAAAAGAGATGCATGTAATTGAGAGATCAATTTTGTGCAACATGTGAAGCATGTGTATTTGTGCAACATGTGTATTTGAAGAAACTGATTCTTGACAAGGCTAAAAAGGGATTTATTGGACTGTTAATTCTAGTTTGTTACGTTTGTACGTTACTATTTTAATTTGTTCTTAATTGAACGGCATTTTGAGTAGCGTAAGTGTGAAAAAATGCGTAAATTTGAAATGAAAGCAAAAACCTAAAATTCTGAATAAATTGAAAAGCGAAATCGCTTATAATACCTTACCACAACCGTCGTTAATCACGGATATTAAAGATGGATTGGACATTTTTGACAGTTCAGCTCATTCAGTTAAATTTTTCATCACATACAATGCTTTGAGGAACTCGGTTGCCTTGTCAATATTTATTTCGCATAACGTACTCTTGATGCAGGTGTAGATGCAGATGCAGTTAGAACTATGAAATGTTTCTGACTTATTTGTTTAATGGAAGCTGCTTAACGTGTAATTCACTCATATAATTCTCTTCATGGTGTCCTACATGCGTGGTTAGTGCGTGGACACTTAGAAATACGCATGAATAAGGCGTACTGTGCGATTAAGTCAGTGCCATTACTGCAGCCAAAGTATATTCGGCAATCAAATTATGTAATAATTGCATCGTTTATTTTTTTTTTTTTTTTTGTTTGAGCAATTTGCCAACTTGCCTGAGCGTCGGTGCACATTAAGAAGTAAACAAACTAAAATGTGCTTCGTGGTTCTGCTGTCTCATAAATTAAATGCCTGTGTATGCTATAAAGTTCATTAGTTGTGTATCCTATGGTGTGTTTAGTCTACGATATCGAGATTCAGATCCTAGTCAGATTCCTTTCTCCGATCTTGGACCATTTTCACTTTCAGGATATGTCTGGTCGCATTCAGCCCAGGTCTACAAAATTTAGCTGTTTCCACCTTCCCCCTCATCCCTTCACCTTTGTAACAATTTTAACTTTTACAACAAATCCACTCAAACATTACATACATTTCAACCTTTCTGCGCTAAATAACAGTACATGCATTAAAATTGTGTGGAAAGTTATATCATATTAATAGAATTTTTCAAATAAAAAATAATAAATTTTTCATTAATTAAACAATTATTTATAGCATAATTTCAATAAAATAATTACTATGATAACATGTTGTGACATCGTTCACTTTTCATCAACTCCCCCCCCCTCATTGGTATTCATCATTGTTGTAGAGCCGTCTCCTTTAAAAGACAAAATATTTTTTAAATGGACCCGTATTCACTGACCACACAAGCTCCTCTGTTACTACCAGAAATCAACCGACTGGGTACGCCTCGACTCTAAGGTTACGTTGCGTCGATGATGATGATGATGATGATGATGATGATGGCGACGATGGTGATGTTGCGGTGAGTGGGCGTAGTATTGCTGGTCGCACTTCATTCGTCAGCCGCCTCATTCAGAACGCGACCACTCCGTGGCCTCCTGTTTTGAAGGCGTGTTGTCGTAACGACATAGCTGAACTTGTAACCCCGTCTTTTGGCGTTGTGGCCGAGGACGCGCGGAGTGATGTCATTGGAGGAACACGCAACCCTCAGGCGCAGAAGGAATCGTTCCAAGAGTAATGAAGAGGTTGTCTCGTTCAGATTCGGTCACTGCTCCATGACTCATGGTGCACTGTTTTAGGACGGTTGCAAAATTGGCCTTCGGGCAATTAAATTGATGGGAAAATATCAACAAAAAAAACTTGACCCCCCCCTTTTTTGTGGAACTATTCCCGGAATATAGCTCGTACGTTTGAGATAAACGGTTTTAACATGTATGTTCTCATGCAAGGATATTAAATAAATTTTGCCGGTGCACTACAAAAGTGACGCGTCTTTCAAATGGTCATTTTGCTAGAGAACGGACTGGAGCCGTTTGTTTCGCTTACTGAGTGGAGCTGTTTCTTTAGCGGATGTAGTATTTTAATCGATTGAATCTTTAACTAAATGATATTTTAGGAGTAAATGTAGACTATTTTCTTGGCATATTACTTCGCTTAACTTAAAATGTCGAGTTTGGAGGTAACACTTTCCTTGTGCGTCAACAATTTAACACCCGCATAACTGTCAGTTACATGTGGCTCAATAATCGGGTTTTTCATAAGGTGTTTTTGAGAAAAATGTTATGCAATAATTGTTTATGCGCCTCGATTCCGTGTACATTATAGGAGAAATGTTCCATTAAATGTTCATAAAATGTCTTCACGGGTTGCTAATTATCAGTGTTGAGATGTACTTGTTTTTGCTCGTGCAGGTACTCGAGCGACTTGAAAGATTTAGAGAAAGAGCAATAGTGCATGCTGAGGTACAACGGTGCTTGAAGGAGGCTGAAATGTTTATATGACCTTTCGCTGCCCGTGTTCAATATTTTCCATCGCGTGCATCTCTAAAATTCTCTTTCCGTTCACTTAAGCTTCTAAATTAATTTTGATGAAATCTTGAACTCTGGTTTGCGATGCCGATCTGATTGCTGTATAATAGAAATTGCATAGCTATTTACGTACTGTATTTAAATAGTAACACGACCTATTGTTTAACTTGAGGGTGTTATAATAGCACAGACTTCCTTGTATTATTTTTGACTGTTACGTAATATTATGATACTGCGACATTCATTCTACTAGTTATTTACCTAACTCTTAACATTTCTCTTCAGGAAAAGATGCCTGGGATATCCGAATTAAAAACTTTCCAAGGTTTGCAGTTTTGGAATTTCGGCGACCGCATTTGTAGGCAGACAGGAAGACCGCTCCCCTACGAGTCTCAAGTCTTTTAATGCCCGTTATCTCCAATGTACTTACTGCCAATACATACTACCTCGAGTTACTAACCGACAAAGAAACAAAAATAAATATATAATATAATAAACCGCTCGAAAACTAGTGCTGTTTCGGGATTCCTCAAAATATATCATTTGAAACATTCTCTCCATAGAAACGAACGCACAAACAGATGTTTTAAAACAACATGTGTTCGGAGTCATGGATATCCAAGACGTGTATTTCCGTTAAAATCGATTTTGTGCGGCATTTCATATCTTCCACAATCCTACGTATATTCTAATAAACGAGAAAGTAAAAGGGGTAACAGATTTTAAAAAATAATTTGTCTCGCGAGGATTAAGATTATATATTTTAGCAATAATTTATTTTCATTGCAGTTATATTAGGGCATATTACATTTCTCACAGTAATTATTAAGAAATCTGTTTGAAGTATGAATTATGAGGTTGTTTGTTTGACCTTCGGTGATTGTAGAGTCTCAAAAATTAAAGTCTTTGATAATCCCTTGTGATGGTTTCCTGAAGGCATAGAACCTCCAAAGAAAAAAAACATGATCTTCGTATGCTCACTTCAATTTCTAGCATCATTTCACTTCAATTTTCTCTGAGCAGTAGTTGTATCGTAGGAGCATGACCCAATAGTCGCACTGTCAATGAGCGAGAAAGCAAACAAGCGATCAAAGCGTAGTGCATAGGCAGAGAAACCCCGACATCAAGTGGATAAACAGGACTATTATTCACTCAATAATCTCCCGAGTTCCTCGTCTAGTGCTGGTCAATGTTATCTTCGATAGTTGGCCTGAAAGGAGAACTTGTTATATGGGATTATACTTGCGATATGTGTCTATGAAATCAAAGAATTTTCGTCAAAATATAGGCAGAGTTATATTTTAGTTCACAAACACGGTAAAATTGAAAATAGACGATGTCGAGCGTGTCAATCACACCTGAAGTATGATCTTAAAAATTGAATCAACCGTGCTGGAGTTCACATTTATTTACATGATGTGTTAGGAACTAACATATATTAGATGTGCAGTTCAATAATTCCATTCTGGGATGTAATAGTTACGATAAGTTTTATTTATATTCGCTTTCTAACGTACTACGTGCGTATACGAAATCTGTTTTAAATATGGCAAATATAAATTAATTTCCAAACATGTATTCAATGTTTTAATGAGAGCTGCGTCTGATACTCCGACTCACAATTCCGTATCATTCTCATCGACCTGAGTGTATGTAGAATTGAGAAAGAATATGCAGCATCGCGAATGAGAATATTCGAGAATGTAAAATAGAATTTAATTAGAAGACGCACTTAAATCGATATGCAACGAACTCGAAAGGAACTGAATAAGTCGTGGTACTTTTTAATGAAGCTGCAGAGTCGTTAAATATACTCCAAGGAAAGAGACGTTCCATTGCGTCGGGCCCTTAGTGTTGGCGCGGCGCGTGTGCAGAACAGCCTTGCCTCGCCTTGCCTCGCCTTGCCTCGTCTTGCCTCGCTTTGCCGCGTGGCGCGTTGGCGCGCGCCGCACTGCGCGTCGTTGGCGGCGCCGTCGAGCGCAGCGCCCTGGCAGCCTCGGCACCGCCCCTTCCCTTACCCTCCCCTCCCTCTTCCCCGCCCCTTACTCCGTCCCCTCCTTCCCCCTGCCCCGCCCCTCCCTTCTCCCCGCTCCTCCCTGGTCCCCCTAGGCACCTCCCTCTCCCCTCCCCTCCTACCCTCCCCTCCTCCCCGCCCGTCCACCCCCGCCCTTCCCTCCTCCCCGCCCCATTCGCTCCTCCCCGCCACTCCTTCCGCCCGGTCCCCTCCCTCCGCCCCGCCCCCGCAAGCACCGTCTCCACCCTGCACTCCCCCTCCGCCCGGTTCCCCACGCCAAGAGGTGTTTCAACACCCCCCTCTGCCCGTGCTTCAGTGCCCATATCCCATGCCCCGGGTCCCTTATGCCAGGGCGCCTTCTTTCGGGAAAAAATCAGGGAATTTCTTTGCTCTGAAATCAGGAAATTTGTACAAGAATCATTAGGAGTCATGGAAAATATTAAGATGCATATAGAATTATATTCGTTAGTACACTTTTGCTCAATTTTGTTAGTTATTTTAAAATATTGATAATTTGTACTTTCTCACGGCGAAATCAGAAAATCGCCAGTTAGTAACAAGTGTTCATATTTTCTTCAGATACTATGAAATGAAATATCCTTAACAAAAGATTTTAAAAAATCCATTGTAATACCGGGAATAGTCAGGGAAATTTTTGCCAGAAAATGAGTGGTCACCCTAAATGTCACCGTGTTCCCGGAAAACACTGCCATACTCCGCCCTCTCCCCCAGAACCCCGCTTTCAACTCTCTACTTCTCACTCCACATGTCTCAAACCTCTTACCTTACTCTCCCCCTTCCAGTCAATACTCAACATCCCACATCCCACAGCATTCCCCTATCGCAATCTCGCCTCAAACCCGACACTCAGTACCCCACACCACGTTTCCCATAATCCATACCTCACACAAGGTACCTCGTAATGCAACACCCCCCTTCCGTACCCGCCAAGCACACCACGTGATGTGATCAAGCACACGACGCCCCCGGGGTGCCCCAGGGCGAGACTAATCTCCCCGTCTCGGCTCGCCTCCTCCACGTGCCGAAGGCCTTCGGTCATTGGTCCCATCACACCCCGAGCTCTCGCCACGCTCCACAAGCCTCTCCACCCGGCGCGCTCTCCGCCACCCTCTGCCGCCTCCTCCCCTTCCCACTCCCGCCCTCCAGCGAAGGTGGCTCAGGGCATCCGACCGGGAGATCCTACGGTTCCACTCCCGACGGCGCCCGGCAGGACTTTCGAGACTACCTTGTCAGGTAGGTCGAATTCCGCCGCTGTCTGGAGGAGAATTCTAGCTGCCTGCTGCTTCGATCGGTAGTTTTACGTGGTTTATCCAATCAATACCAGCCGAATACCGGAGCAGTAACCAACGGGGTAAGGACCGCGCGCGGTCTTTCCTTCCACTTCCTTGTCCTATCGTTAGTCTTTACTTAAACAAACTTACATGCTCTGCACTCACACTGATGAGTGGAGACCAGAGCTTGCCTCAGTTGGGGCGGTTCCCCGCTGGTGGGAGATACGTGGATTGCGGAAACCCCCTCAAACTGACGTGTAGGTCGGTGCCAATCTCACCTTGAAGCTGGGAAACTGCTGTACTATACTTACGGAATTAGTGACCTATCTGTTGACACGCCAGGAAACACGAAATAAACTCATCACCACCACCACCTGCCACCCCCGGCCGTGTCGTGGGGTTTCCTGTATCCACCTGCCAGCCGCCCCTCACATTGTTAGTGATTCCGGGAGCGCCAACTGCTGAGGTCATTAGTCCCGTAAGTGTAGTGCGCGTTTTTTCTTCAGGAGATGGTGGTGGCCTTCCCCCGCTGGAAGGCGAGATCCAGCGCCGACCTATCGTCGGCTAACGCGGTTTTGTCAAATCAGGTATCTCCCACCAGCGGGGCACCGCCCCAGCCGGAGCAAGTTCCAAGTCCCCGACCAGGCTCCCGGCATGTGTGGTAGTATAGTGCATGATCATGTGTGTAAGGGGGGTGAGGATAGAACAAGGACGAGGAAGGAAAAATCGCGTGCGGTCCGTGGCCCGTTTGTTAGGGTACTGCTCCGGCATTCGCCTGGTGTTGATCGGAGGAACCACGGAAAACTACCGATCAGGGCAACCGGCTGCTAGAATTCTCCTCCAGACCGGCTGGATTCGACTTAGCTACGTCGAAAATCTGAGTGTCGGGACCCGACGGTCAGAGGCACTACAGTGACCTGCGCACGCCCCGTGTCTCCTCTCCCGGTTCGCCCCCTCCTGTGCCGTCTCCTCGCACGGCCGCAGGCGCCCTTCTCTCCCCCCACCGCCACCCCGTGCCGTGCCGTGCCGTGCCGTGCCGTGCGTTGCCGTGTGCGCCCCTGGCAGCCGCCCGCTGGCGCGGACGCGGCGCTCGCTGCGGCTGACCGACATGGGCGGCGCCGGCGGCGACAGTGGTCGCGCTGCCGGCAAACTATGTCAGCGTGGGCGGCTGGCGCGGGGACGCCCTTTGACGGGCCGCCCCTCGCCGCGCCCTCCTGCGCTCTTACAGTCACACCGTGACTCTCTTTGCGCCAGCTCGTCTCAAGGTCGAACGTTCCATGGCGGGCGAAAAGGGGAGATGATTGCGCGTGCCGTATTCTAGGAAAACTGAGACGTGTGAAGGATGAAGCATTACATTTTCCCTGTAACATTTTTGTTTTGAAACCGCCGCTTCCTTATATTCGCTATTACGTGTACAGTATCGTAATGTGACGACACCTTGCGCCTGTGGCAATCTCATCATGATGCGGCCCAGGTTTGCTGTTGATATGATTAGATCCCTTCTGAAAGCTCTTTGAATATAAACAAATAACATGTTGCTTGTTTTATCAACAATACAAACATGAGAGTTGTCCTTGCAACTCATCTCGGCCTTGATCTTGTATGTAATTAGATGATGCATTATCGGACGCATCTCAAGTCCCCGCCCACCGCCACTCCTTCTCGAAAGTGCTTTCTGTTAATTCGCGTTCGAAAGATACGAAATGTTGTACATTCCAATTAGGTGCTCCATCCCGTGCTCGCTTTATCTTTCTTGTTCGATTTTACGCTCTATTGTGTCAAAGTAAGTCTATTACAAGTGATTAGTTCCTAGACGTAGTGTTTGGACTTCAGTCCATGTAGAATAATGTTCTTCCGTTCACTTAAGTTTGATTCCTCGCAAAAACAATTCCTGCGTTTACTTATAGCCTAGATGGCAACTACTGCCAGATTTCATGTGAGAATAAAATAAATGCAGGTTTTGATGAAACGGGAAGAAGGCATTGTAGAACCACCATTTAGTGAGGTAATTGAAGTCTCGCAATTGACTGAATGTTATTAACGAAAATACTCGATTATTGGTTGGTTTTGTAAAATTATTTTCAATGAATCCTAACAAATTTCCATGTATATTCCCTAAGTTCACGAGTGAAATTAAGTCACAAGTAAGGCTTTTCATTATTGTTAAGTTGGCACATTTCTCGACGAAGTACTCAGAGCACAATAATTTTAAATTTTGATCACGAAGTTTGGAGGGAAAAGAAGAATAGTTGTGAGGCCTCTTTCTTAAAATTGCGCAGTCGGAATACGGCATACTGTAGTATTAAGATCAGCAAGTGACTCTAGAGGTTGCCTTGCTTTCTCTTGCCACTGAGCAAGACGAGTTATTTTCTGGCTACGTCATGGGGAAATCCTCATTCCTACCCGTAGGCGTATATCTCGTGATGCCCATTCGCCTGCGCTCCAACTACTGCGTGTTTTTTTTTCCTAATCTATTTTTCATGAATTTCATATACGGAAATGTTTTAGATTTATGTGCTTTTGGGGGATTTCTACATCTGCCTCTTGCTTCTCTTCTGATTTTATCAGCTTGTTCGTTCAAGTTTTTCTATTGTTCTTTGCCTCTGATTTTTATTTCAATTTCTTAATATTTTCCATTCGCTCATTGTTTCATTTTATTCCGTCTTACTACCCTCGGTTTTATTACGTTCATGCTCGGGTCGGGCATTTCCTAATGCTGTTTGCTTTGTGTCCTTACATGCGAAAATTTCTGGTTAAAGCTTTTTAAGTTGTACATTTCTTTTTCCTCAGTCACGTTCTTTGGCTCATTTTCTGCTGACGTTTTATTTTGCACTTCAGCCACCGACCTTGTCCTCATTCTTCCCTTCCCGTGTGGCTTTTCTTCCTTGTCGTTTCTGCTGCTCAGGCTGTTTTGTTCCTTTTAGTAAAGGTTTTCTTCCTCCTTGGCGACGACCTCTCGTCCGTCAGAGAGCGTGGCGGGGAAGGGAGGGGAAGGAAGGGTGGGGCGAGGGCGTCGCCCTCTCGCCCGTCCGCCCTCTCGCCCGTCCGCCCTCTCGCCCGTCCGCCCTCTCGCCCGTCCGCCCTCTCGCCCGTCCGCCCTCTCGCCCGTCCGCCCTCTCGCCCGTCCGCCCTCTCGCCCGTCCGCCCTCTCGCCCGTCCGCCCTCTCGCCCGTCCGCCCTCTCGTCCTCCCGCCCTCTCGTCCTCCCGCCCTCTCGTCCTCCCGCCCTCTCGTCCTCCCGCCCTCTCGTCCTCCCGCCCTCTCGTCCGCCGTTGAACCCGCCCGCCCGCTTGGGGGTGTGGCAGCGCTGGCGGCGCTCCCAGTAGGACACCGGACGCTTGGGCGCCACCCCTCCCCCTGGTCCCACCCTCACCCCACCCCCGCTGCCGCGTTGACGCCTGTCTTCGCTTTCGCCCCTGCCCCATGACGTGGCTTCCTTCTTAGCCTTCGTTCGACGCGACAATTCCCGTTCCCAAGTTCCAGCCCGAATATTCATTTTCCACCCACATCTCTCATTCGCATTCTCACTCCGTTCCCATTAGTGTATTCGTTTCCTTCCTCATACACGCCTTCGTTACCATCCTACCCCTATCCCCGACCCTTCGCATTCTCAACCTCTTATCCCGTCCCATTCGCACTTTTCAGCCCGATGTTTCATGACTTGCCTCCCCTTTCTTTCCCATTCTCATTCCTGTATCCTTTCGTGCATTATTTTTCGTCCACCTTCACGCACCCTTTACCACATACCCCTTATTCCCGACTTTTCACATTCTCTGCAACTTCAGTTTAGCCATTTTTCGCCTCCTCGCTCACATAGGGCTCCACAAGTGCAACGTGTGACACCCGAAAAAACACATTCGTCTGACAGGTGAAGCGAAATGTTATATTGTGCCATTTGGGAACATTTTCTATCACGGTTTGCGGAAATTCTTAAAACTGAGGCAAAGTGCATTTTTAGTTTTGTGCCTCTGTTTTAATATTTTGCACTCGAAGAAAGTGACGTTAAAAAATGGATTTGAAATTAAAAATGCAAATTAACGTTCAAAACGAAAGGAGTTAAAAAATGGATTTGATCTCAAACTTCATGCTTGTTTTCGAAAGGAGAATCGTTCCGATTATTTTGGTTCTTCTAAATTTTGAGAGTCAATATTGCTGGTATTTAAGATGTTTTCTCTGCTAGAAATCCCAATTAGAGTTTTCATTACGATTTCGGAACCTGTATTGAACAAACTTCCTTGTTTCCTTGTTAGTATCTTGTCAGTACATGTATTTATTGTAGGTCTTCACGTGAGAGGAGACAGTCAGAGGCAATGATCTCGCAGCTCGAATTGTTGGGATTCCTATACGTCCTTTTATTCCCAACACAAAGGCGAAGCCATGCAATGATGAATGAAGATAAAATTGGCGATGGATTGCTGAACAGGGGAATTGGGAAAGCCCCGAGGTAACCTGCTATGAACCAGTTACTCCCACCACAAATTCCACCTGAGGTAACTGGAAGTCGAACCCTGGGGCCCGTAGAAAGTGAGAGTTGTGCTCCCTCCTCAGCGTAGCTTCCGCGCCCGCGAACTATCAAAAAGCGATTTCATCATCATTTTTTTTTCATCATCATCGATTTCAACTATCAAAAGTCCATACTGATGGGACCTTTCTCAAGTTTCACTCTGCATCCTCATTTGCATTTTATATCCTGAGATTTCTCATATGAGAATGATGGACCATCAATTTTTAATATTAGAGATTACTTTATTGTCTGAGAGATACCACGTTAGTGGCTTTCTAATGAAAACGAATGCGTTTTCCTGAAAAATTATAGGTCATAATTTTTTTTTTATTTTTACATAGCAAATTTAAGTTGATTTGCTTTCCTGACGGAGGAGCATTATTTTGTTCTGAGAAATAGCCTCAACTGTAGAGGAAAACAACGGAAACATTATGCAGAGAAGTATGAACAAGTCTTCTGCGGAGGGTCGTTGAGTCAGAGTGACACGTTTATTGGCGGAGCGACCGTGATGTTTCTTGGCGCAGCATCGCAATACGTCCTTGTCTCAATTCAACTACACTGCACACTCTCGGGCGTGTCGGGTTGGTGACACGATGCATGTGCAGCTGGCTGGGTGCTTAGTCACTGGCGAAAAATACGCAGTTTCCCGTCCACCTCGTTGGGCTATTTTAAGCAAATGTGATTTTAGTGAAGTCCGTAATGTACATGGCGGCATAAAAGATTGAAATATTTCTCTCGCGCGTTTCATAGAAGATTTCAAAGAGGTTCAAGAAAATGACAGAAACCTTCAACTTCTCTGAAGTCGTATAAGATCATTGCCATTTTTTGCTAGGAACAATACGGTATTACTCTTATGTTCTAATCTAAATTCAATGACCAGCCTTTTGAAAATTGAATATTCTGAGGGTTTACCGTCAAAGCTATCGGTATGCTGGTTTCGGCATTCTCATGGACTGCTCCTTGAATGAACGCAACTGAAATTATTTGGGTTTTTATAAGATCTTAATAGTGTCGTGTGAATTCTGTGAAGGCAAATTATTGGACTGAAAACCGTTGTTTTAGCACATCGTCTAGTTTCATGTCTAAATTAAATAACTGGCGTATTTATCAAAGATTGAATAGAAAATAGTACATAGTGGCAAATCAATTTCCTTTAAAACTTAAATGTAAACCGCTTAATTTCGCGCACTTAATTTCCATAAGGCGAATGCAGTGCATGTACTCATTATTGTGAACTGCCCCACTTCCTGAACTCTGAATCATTCGGACATTTTCACCTGTGCGTCGTCTCCATTGGCTCGATACCCCTTGCGCCAGCCTTGGATCGAAGTGTGTCGCACGCAGAATACATCGGGGTGGCCACATCGAGACTCTCGGGGTGCGCCCAGCCTCTGAAGAAGCCGCCGCCCCCGCCCCCCCCCCCCGCCGCCGTCGGTGCAGGGGCGCTGCGCCCTGCCGGTGCGTGGCGAGGCGGGGCGGGGTGGGGGAGGGCTGTTCGTATTTCGGGCCGCCGCGCAGGTGGATTTAGCACACGCCGCACGAGGCCCAAGGCTGAATAAACGACTTGCGGCGAGGAGACGGGCGCTGCTAGGGGGTGACTGCACTGGTCCAGGTGCAGATTTGTTTATTCCTGGGAAGGGTCAAAGCTGGATGACCTACTCACGCTAACGTGAATGAGTTCAAATTGTTTTCAAATGGAAGTTCCTCGTGAAAAAAAAATTTAAAATCACATGGAATGAAGTAATTGTGAAAAATAGTAATTCAATAGATTCCTTGATTAATGGCGTTGATGTAATTCGCTCGCTATTGTTTGCAATGCAGATTTTCTTTTATTGCAGAAATTTTAGAATCGTTAACAGTGTAGATGGATTGTGGGGGGAAACTAATTGGGTATGTTAACAATTTTACTAAACAGGAACATTGATTTATCGTCCTTAGAAACCTTTGTAACATTTCATATTATCTGGTAGATGATGTGATTGCTGTGAGATTCTTCATTAGGGTTATTGGTTCGTTCGCAAAATCACGTTCTGTTAGTTAACTTGACACTTAACTCTCCTTTTCACTCAACAATTACAGTTCATACCTCTCCTAGTGGCACGTTTCTCCGGTCATTTGAATCGGCCGAGATACTCCGAATGCCGCGATGAGTAGAATCGTACCGCCGTACAGAAGAATACGAGACGAAGTAGCCGGTTGAGTCTCGGAGATCGGCGGCGGATTCTCCATTCCTGAAATTCCTTGGTTCTTTAATGGCAGTTTCACAGCTGGTTTTAACGAATTCCATTAAAATATCCATGTATTTTGACGAATTGTCTTGATGGACATGTGTATTTTAGCACTGTTTCATTCTTTTATAATATATTTAAAATGCGATAATTGAATTATTTGCTTATTCACCGCAGCAATAAATTATCTCAATATCAATACAGAAAAATCAAGTCTGTTCGTTTCTTTACCGTTAAAAATAAGTTTTCTATAATTTGGCAACGAAAATATCTAGTTTTTGAAATGTTAATCTCTCGCTTTTTTAAATTTGTTATTATTATTATTATTATTAACCTTTCAACTATTAATAGTTAAGTTGTTGGGAAGGGATTCTAAAACTCAAGAAAGCGTGCGCAGATGATTTTCTCCCCCATACGTCACATACAGTTTTTGACTGTTTTTGACTAAATAAATAAATCTCCTGATACCTCACCTTGTGATATCGGCAACCCATATCACGTGAGTTTCTCGTGTGACCTTTCCCTACCAATTCTTGTGATATCTTTGCCCGTCAAAGAACTTGCTTGTTAGTGGGCGGTTGGAACAGCGATGAGGGTTATGCAACTGATATGGTCTGTTCAGGCCGGCAGACGATTTTTTGTCATGTTCTAAAACAGTTGGACAGAGCCAAAGCCCGCGTCGTTCTGCAAAATATATTTTTCCGCCAATCACATGAGCCGACTGTCAGTTGTTAATGCTTCAGGTACAGTTGAGGTTAGAGATAGTTTTCACGAGTGATTTATATTGTTCAGATATGGTCATCAATATTGATATAAACGTTATGTCGAAAAGCAAATGGGAATGTATGCCTGAGAATTAAATCATAAGACAGATGTAAATGGTCAGGCCATAAATACTGAATTCAAAAAGCCCACATTATTTACTTTCCCCACGCTTTTTATTAAACTTTCTATAGACTAATAAATTATGTTAAAAATTATGCTTGAAAATAATATTTATTAACGAGCAAGTTTTAGAGTTCATTTTTTTCTTGTATTCACGCTGCTTAAATATATTGATTTCTTGCGAACGATATCCTTTTTGCGCAATGACACAAATAATAGGGAGTACAACCTTCCAGGACAAGTTATCTAACATTGTGAAACGAATGCAAATCATTTCTAGGTGTTACTCACAGACCGCGCCCAAAATTTGATTTGGCATTAATGAGTTTTAAAAAAAGTCGCTCACGTGACTGAACAGACCATAGCATGCGACTGGCGGTCTGTGTGTGACAAAATCATGCTCGAAAAGCACAAACTGTCTCACAACACCAAACGCTTGCCTTCTCTGAAAATGAGCTAGCACTTTGCTGCCCGGAATCCAAAAGCTAATGAGGGGCCAGAACTCTTATCAAAATTTTAGTGCATGGGCGGTGAATGATTTTTTTTCTAGGCGCTTCATTTATAACTATCATTGTGAATGCTTATGGCTCGTTCCGTCTTTCTCTCTGTCTCTAATGCTATTTACTAATGTTTCGTATCTTCTAAAATTCTTACAGAAATCTTAAAAAAATGAAATAAGGTATGGTACTCTGTAATATTATACTCTTCGTTGGCTCTCGTTTGTAAATATCCAATGCCTTAAAAGACCTTTTCAGGATGTCGTTTTGTCATTAATCATTAATTTTCAGTACTGTATTCTCATACAAAATTTCGTACTTCAGGAGCGGTTTCCTGTTCGGTTCTAGGTTTGCACAATCAGCCTTTTTATTCCTTTCTTAGATTCTGTAATGCATTCAGAGGTTTATTTTTAACAAATATGAGGTGAAATATTATTTCTCTAACAGCATTTTTATTCTTTGAATAGCTATTCATTTTGGAATTTCGTAAACTTTAGTTTTCATTTGCAGCCATGACTGGAAACAAAGCTGTCGGTCGCATTCTCATTCATTTTTCGTGCTCGCTTATCGTCCTTGGTGTCTCCAGCCGTGCTCCGGTATATCATCAACGGGTTTTGCAGTCCCCTCGCAAGCCGTGCTTCTGTCAGTTCGACGAAAGGAGCAAAAATGCAGAGTACTCGTTGTTGTTGTTGTTGTTGTTGTTGTTGTCGCTGTTATCGTAGTTCTTGTAGTTCTCGTTCTCGTTATTTTTGCCGCGCTGCTTTCGTTTACGCTAATGCTTATATTATGCCAGAATCAGTGAATAGGAAATTAATTATTTATTAAATAGATTAGTGAATGAGCATGCAAATAACTCGGTTACATGCTCTCATATACTGGTGCCTCAGAATAAATATCACAAACGTCTAGAGCATATAGGAGAGTTAAAAATGATCACTTTTTTTGCCAATGAACATTACATTTGTACACGCGATATTTGCTTCTGATTTTTAGGCAACTTTGTAGACACGGATATTTGACAAGTACATGAAATCTCCTTTACGAGGACAGAACCTACCAAACATTTGTGTATAAGAGGTTGCCTATAAATAAGGGGCAATTGCCACACACAAATGCATATAACTCCGTTATAAGAAATTTCTCACTACATGTTCATTGCAAAATGTGATCATTTTAAACCCTTTGGACATGACTTTGGCATTGTAGTGAGAAATTCAGTGAATGGTCTTAAGAAAATTGATTTTGCTGCTTTTTACATCCTTATTTTAGTTTAATAATATTAGAAGCTAAATTGATGCTTATAGAGATACTGTAGAATTATCATTATTTCGCCTAGCCAATATTTTCCACATTATTATTATTATTATTATTATTATTATTATTATTATTATTATTATTCAGAACGTATTGAATTTTATATAATTTATTTCTTGATTAACCATTTTTTTTCTTAACAAAAGCTCATAACTTCTTACTATTGGCATCTGCTCCTTGTACTTCTTTATGTAACTCATCGCTTTCGGTCATATTATTTCTCTATGTGTTAGAATATTCACCATATTTTAATTTTAAGTTTGCGTCCGCACTACTTTTTCCAGTCTCTAGGTGATTGACAGCATTATTATTGTGATTATCTTTTACTAATGATGTGAAGATGGGCTATAGTTTTTGAAATGGCACATTGATTTGTTCGCAGGTTACAAAGTCTCCGATACAATGAGAAAGGGAATACTGGATGTCGACTTGTATGCTGACTCCGAGGCCGAACTAATGTTGGGCATGCTGTCAGCGTTGGGTGAGTAATTTAATTTGCAACGTTTTCTTTTTAATGTTGATAATGGAATTTACAAGTCACCTTAACGGTGCCACTAGTGCTTACGGTTTTGTATTCTTATCGAATACGGGACAATATGAGATTGTACCCGAGATAACATTATTTTTGTGGGATTGATACCAATGACTAAGCTATCGAACATCATTAAGATTACCCGCAGTAAATATTGGAATTAATTAAATTAAGTCTCTGTAACACGTGCGTCAATTACATTTCAAAGTTCCAAATGAGAGAAAGTGGTTGAAGATCGGGGGATGCGGGTGAACTTGTATGTCAAGTTGGGCGAAGATCTTCGAAAATGAACAAAATTGGTCGTAAATTGCTGTTGTCGTTCGCAAAATAATGACGCTTTTAGTTGTTACAATGTATCATCGTTCAAGTTTATTTGGGTTACTGGATAGCACATTATAAAAGCAATGTTTTTTCAACCCGCTCTTTCAATTGTAAGCTTTTTTGTTGTTGAACTAAAGTACATGACAGTTCATTCAATAATACAGCAGTTGAATACGTATACAAAAATCAAAAGCATTACATACTATCCAGTTAAAAAATGTAACTCGCGCGTGCTTTTTAATCTGGAAATTGCATCCCAGTCCCCAGTACCTTCGGTAGCAACCATCCCCAGCACCCCAACTTCTCTAATTCGGAAACAATTCCCCCATCCCCCCGCCTTTGAAGACTTGTGTAGCAGATGGCGTTCGAGAGCTGTTGTCCGTTGTCAAAAGGGGGTTATCGATTCGACCACTGCGAGTGACCGGGGCCCCAGAAGGCTGCGGCCTCTTCGTGACCATGCATGCTGAGCCGGAATCGATATCTTTTTGCTGCGCCTGGCCCCGAGAGAAGAGAAAGAGAGAGAGAGAAAGCTATTTTTGGTTTAACGATATGCCAAAGAGCAAGCAGTGCATGAAAGTGTTTAGACATTTATTCAGTTTTAGTTGGGAATGGGCATGGAGAAGCTTGGAAGGAAGAAAATAAATTTGAAAAGGAGGGTTTCGTATGTGCCCTTCAATGCCCGTGTTGTGACGTAGCTCCTCTGCCGCTCTTGTCACTGAAATTTAGAATATTAATTAGAGATTTAGGAACTTGTCTAATTACCCACATTATTTATTGATTCTTGTTTTAAATCAGACAAATCCACACATTCACTTTCTTTTAGATACCCATTTGTCGTTCTTATGACACGTGAACGTGGAACACCAGGCGAATGCCGTAGCAGTTCCCTAACAAAAGGGGCCACGGACCGCGCACGATCTTTCCATCCTCTTCCTTATCCTACCCTCACCCCTTACACACACACACACGCGCGCGCGCGCACACACACACACACACACACACACACACACACACTAACATGCACTACACTACTACACATACTGGGAGACCGGTCGAGGACTTAGAACTTTCCCCGGCTGGGGCGGTGCCCCGCTGGTGGGAGATACCTGTTTGAGGAAAGCCCCTCTAGTCGACGGTAGGTCGGCGCCGGATCTCGCCATCCAGTGGGGGAAGATCACCGCCACCTCCCGATGAATAACACGCACTACACTTACGGGACTAATGACCTCTTTAGTTGACGCGCCCGGAATCACTAATCAATCAAAAAGTGAACGTGGAAGAAAATGAACTGAAGGATACTGCAGGCAATAGCAGGTTGTGGAAGGTCTCATTTCTTTACTTTGGCCTACTTCGGAAAGGAGGCGACCATTTTAGGCTGCTGTGTTTAATAGTCGCCTGCAGCGAGTTTGTTATTTTTTGTTTTTCAGGTGGCTCCGCTGTTTGGTTGATGGTGGCCACTTTCCTGAAGCTACCCATTTCCGGAACCCATTCCATCGTGGGCGCCACTATCGGCTTCTCGTTGGTGGCACGCGGCACCAGCGGCCTGCACTGGACCACTCTGGGCACCATCGGTAAGTTTGAGCCGAAAGGACATTGAAAACGGCCATTGAAAAAGGTATCTGAAACGAGTTTCAGTTTTGTAGTAAGTGGTAGTAGTATGAGCTAGCGACAGTTTTCCGTGGTAAACGAGAGGTAAAAATAATTGAATGTTGAATACATGAATTGCATGAAGAAAAAATATTACAATTTTAATGGCGAAATGTTGGTAGTACCCTTAAGGGTAGTTAAGTCGCAAGTATGGTTAGAAAAATACTTATTGAGAAAAAAACTGAAAGGAGGAGGATTCTCGTGCAAACATAATCGGTGAATTAACTAGTTTGAACAGTCATTGCAGATGATGGTTAACATTGTGAAAAGATGTGAGGCTTCTTAAGTTTCGGTATTAAAAACTCTCATTTCTGAACTTTAGAACCGCTCGCCATAACGGATTAAGTGCATGACTGAGTTTTGTTCCGTAGGATGAACACGTGCGTTTTGTAAATTGTGTCTTCATTGATTCTGCTTGAGGGGGACATGCGTGAGATAACTTGCTTACTACGAAGGTCACCGATGTTATAAATCGGGCGATAGTGAAAGGTCAGGGAGAGTCATGTCGGGTGCGGCTAGAAACAAAAGGCGTCTTAGCGTAAGGAAATATAAATTGCATTTTCTCTTTACAGAAATGTTGAGGTTATTAACGGGTAAAGAAACGTTCATTGCCCCGAGTGCGACAGAAATAAAATTGAGAAGAATAGACTTGTCATAATTTGACGAAACTTTTTTTAAGTTCGTTCTGTGTCCACTAATCTTCCATTATTTCGCTCAGATGTACAAATTGTGCACTTTGTCCTTCTAGGGAACACTTCAGGGATGACTGAGCTCATTAGTAGTTTGCAAAAATTATTATCAATCAACTTCTTTAGTTGTCAGCTTAAAATGTATTTACTCTTGCGTTTCCTTTCTTTCTCGTTTTTCTCTTTGAGGCAAAGTTCAGTGATTCTGGAAAATTGCTTGAATGTATTTGCTTGGTGTGTCCTTGAATTATTCATAATTATTTATTTTCAAAACTTTATTCTATGTGGGTTCCACCTTTGTGATGAAAATGAGTAGTTTTATTTTGTTGACGAGTGATTTTATTTCTTAATAGAGTTTTAATTAATTAGGATTTTTTCATAGAATGAACAAAATTTTGAAATAATGCAAAGTTTTGTAGATGTATTGTTATATTTAACTTCAAAAAGGATTAAAAACTCTGTGACGTACTATGGAGGGAGTTGTTCAGTTAGAATCACATGTTAGATGATCGAAATCGAGCATGATAATGGATTGCAGAGTATTCTTTGCTACACTTTCTTCGAGCCAATTTAACTATCATCCTGCACAGAAAATTTAAAAATCGAATTCGCTGTTTTCTTTCCATCGTTAATTTAGTTTGAAAATGTGGTGTTCTAAATGTCTTTCGTATTTTATTCATCAGTATTTCTGTGGAAATGGAGGTATCAGCCTAGCAGTTGAAGAGCAGAGAGAGGACGAGAGTCAGGTCACATGACAATCCGCACGTTCAGCAAAGAAAAGTAGGATGTAAACTAAAAACAGGCCGAAGAGGGCATCCTAACTTAGGCGCGAATTTGTGACTCGAGCAAGTATCCTATATAAAATGTCTGTGCTTAGTGGCTTCCTGGTTCGTCTCTCCTGTGCTGTCTGGGCTTATCTCCATGGCCCTGTACATACTGATCCGCAAGTTCATCCTGGAAGTAGAGCAGCCCGTGGTGCCCGGTTTGCGTGCACTGCCGATTTTCTACGGACTCACGGTGCTCATTAATGTCTTCTCCGTGGTGTATAGCGGCCCAAAGTGTGAGTAGCGCTCTGCAGCATTCTACTTTTTAAAGTGAAGTACATGTACATAAAGTTGGAGTTGTTTTGGGATACCGACAGTTTGATACTATTGGCATTTGGGGGAATCGTTTCAAATTGTTATGCTTTTTGTGAGAGATGTGTTATTGTTGGTACAGTAAATTTGATTTATAAAAATGCGGTATTATCAATTTCAATTATTCTATTTTCAGATTGCTTTTGGTTTTGCTTGTCAATATCTTCAATTTATTATTTTAATACTTAAAGATTTCCAATTCTCTCTCTTTGGCATAGGTTTTATTTTTAATTAATACTTTTAATTTATGGTCGTTTTTTTTCAATCTTTCAAAAAAAGTCTTATATCTCTCAAAAGGGATATTTACTCTATGCAGTATTCAGTAATTGACTATGATCCTAAGAATTCCTGAAATTTAAATTACAAAATGAGCCAATATTGAAAACTGTCTTCTCAAAACTTAATGGAATGTTCGAAAGTGTAGACTCCCTAACATTGATTCAATGGCTCGGTTAAACAAATGAAGGCAGAGAATGTTGTCAGTGTTACATAATGCTTGAAATACTGATTTATTATGTTAGTGTTTCTCGATGTTGGAACCAGAATGTAACTCTTTAAAACTTTAATTGGTAAAATTAATATCCAAGAAATCTCTAGTAATGTAATTGAATAAAAAACAATAAAAATATTTGCTTCTAAATATTTTTCAAGTTAATATTTCTTATATAATTTTAATGTTTACATTGAAGAAACTTACTGTTAATCAGAAGAAATTAGTTTAATTAGATGTGTTTTTAAATCTGTTAAATAAAAAAGGTTTTTTACTTGCAAAATTTTGCTACCACCACTGCCAGTAGCTCTGCTGCTGCTGTTGTTATTGAATACATTCATGTAATGCTACATGATATGTAATGTTCAGCATTAATACAAAGGCATTCGCTATGGTTCCAGCAACGAATGAAAGTGGATTGTATTCAGTGCATGTTGGCAAATTATATCTCTAGGGGTATTGGGACAAACATTTCTTTGAAGAACAATTCTTATTAAGCAACAGAAAAAACTTACTTATTTTAATATTGTTTTTAAAAAAGCCTTTAAAATGGTCATTTGCAAAGAATTCATACCAAGTAATTGCCAACTGTCACTGAAAAATAGTTCAGTCTCATTCTACATTCACACTTTCAGGTGTCCTTAAGAAGGATATGGGGGAGGTATTCCTAGTGTGATGCGCGGTACTTACAGAATGTTACAGGAGTCTCCAGAGCTTTAAACATATGTTGAATCAATTTTAACATATGTTTAACTTGTCCCTACCATTTGGGAAGGAAAGGTGACAACTTTTTTCATCAAGTGGTGTGTTGTGTTTTTATGTACTATGCTTTGTATAAACATTTTTTTAAAGGTCACGTCATGCCTATTATTTCAATGAATTTTATGCCTATTATCTCTGAATGAATCTTACTTGAGAAGTGAAGTTACAAATTTCAATATTCATGGAAAGTTGATTTACATTTTTCTAAGAAGCAATTCATTGCTGCTATTTATTTTGTTAAATTTTCGCTGAAAGTGATTTCTTCTCTACAAAGGAAGCTAATCTTTTAATAAATGAACATTGCAAATTGCTCGTAGAAATGTCTACTGAGCGAAGCAGTGCTTTTATGCATCAATGTCAATCGTTTCTGTAGCAATATGGCGTGACGTGGCAGTTTTGCTGATGTGACAGTGGTTGTTGTTAGGATATTTCTTTGGAGTTGGTGGATGTTTATAAAATATTGTTTGGTCGTAGCGGTGCACGATACTTGATTAATCTTTTAAGAACTTTAAATTTGATTATTTTTCTTAATTAAATTTATCCATCCGCCAGCTCCTTTCGAATATCCTATGCGTATAAAAGGGTGCAAGTTATTTCACGAATACCCGGTTCTTTTTTTATACAGCTGGTCGTTCCTGGTGCCAATTTACTCCACGAAGGCGTCCTGTGTGAGTTATCATCCAATAAGGTATGGTATTGAAGTGCTATCTCTATAAGAACATGAAAGATCGCCTCTTGTGTGATTGGCTGGCAGAAATCGCGCCATCGCCTTCATTTGCTTGCCGAGCCTTTTTTTACTGCAGTCGCTGTTTATTTCCGGCGTGACAGTTTGGGCATCGTCGAGATTAGAAATTGTCACTGCAATAAATACGTGATATGCTATTTATTTCCCATAATAACAAAACTATCAAGCCACAATTGCTACAAGATCTCTGAACATTTTCAATGATAATCTGAAAGATTATTTCGTCTTCTTAGGAGCATCGGCAACCCACAGTTCTGTGCCCGCTTTTGAGCTGTCAGGTCCTATTTCGACGCGACTGCAGTTCCAAGTAACATGAAACACTTTTATTAATTTTTTAATGAGCCGCGCCCTAACTGCTGTTTCTCGTCCCTAGTGCTGTACTTCCACTACATTCCATGGTGGGGCTCGATCATCGTCAGTGTGGGCGTTGGCATCATAGTGGCTCTTTGCGTGCAGCTGATCCTGGCACCGCATCTGCGTCGCAAGATTCTCGGTGAGTCTCTTTGAAAATGGCGATCCCGGTAAAACGCAGGTCTAGACAAGTCGCCAGGGCTTCCCTCAGTAGGGTTTTATATTGCGTCCATTGGAACCCATTTTCTAACCCGCCAGGTGAAAGGAAAATGAGAATAGTTAAGGGAATGCGAAAATTTGTAGAAAATGCGGTAGTGTTTACTATCAACTTGCTGTATAAATTACCTGTAGACAAAGCAGCTCGAAGTTTCCTTCTGAAATGATGTACTTGTGCAACCTGACAATTTCTTACGGAACTTCTTTCGGAGCCTCTAATAAACAAGTAAAATGTAACTATTATAGAGAAAACTCTCGAATTAATGCTTCCTCAACCGAAAATTGGCAAACAGAGTCAGAGGCAAACTCGATTGGATGGGGGAGAAAATTTGGCTTGTTGGCTTTTTCATCTGTAGAAGCAATGTACATTTTCCTCGGGAAAATTAAATAGATAAATTTACAAAGACTCATTCTATTGGAACCTTATGTATGTTTAAACACATTGCTTAATCAATGGATACTTTTTGAAATCCAATCCTTTTCACCTGGGTGAAAAGGTCTGTGGAGCTCTTTTGGAAATGTAAATGTGCGTAAAAAAAGAAACTTTACTTCGGTAGACATCGTTTGTTTCTTTCTTTTTTTCTCAAAGCGAATCGGATAATGTTGAAGTGGATACAAGCTTGTGGTCAGACGCCTGAAAGCGTTAATTGGGTTTAGTAGATACCACCACAGCGAGAATTTACAGAAGGGTGAAATAGAGGGTGAGCGTGTTGAATAATTTCATTTCCCAATGTTGGGATCGGCAGTAACGTGGAGGGAAAATCGAATATCGTATCAATCTAGCTATCATTAAACCTAATCATTTTCGTGCATTTACCAAAAAATGCAAACTTATTTTTACTATCGTGTGTTCAATTTAACGCGATTCTGAATAATTCCGTGCGTTCACAACGTCCCGTTATCATGTAAGCGCAATGAACAAATGTACAAAAGATAGCTCCGAAAAACAATTGTATTTTGTTGCTTTTATAATTTTGAAAAACCTCTTGAAGGACTTACAGTAACCGATATTTTCATCAATTAACAGTAATGTGGTGAAAAGTAGTATGTGTGCGTGTGTAAGTGGGCGTGTGTGTGTAAGTGTATTTTACTATTTTTCAACGTTTAGGTATCAAACTGGTCTGGAACATAATTACGTTCATTGTATTTTGTTGTACGATGTTGTTCGTCTGCGTCATTTTTTGTACGTTTTGTACTTGTGCTTGTTAAGATGTAATACGTCTTAAATGTTATTACTTTGTGAAAGATTTGATTAGGAAATCTACACTAGTAAACCAGTTTTGGGGTAAGGATGAAGAAGATCCCAGTAACAGCATCGTCGGGGGCGGATAATTATATTTCAACAATGTAAATATTATTTAATTTCACATTCCAATGCACCTTGTTATCGAACATAATGCTGAAATAAACCACAAATCCGAATTCTGAAATATGCCCTATGAGCCAATGAAAAATACCTTAATTATCTGCATATGTTCTGTAACCGGGTATACAGGTTCATTTCCTCGAGAACATGGCTCACAACGGGTCTGCGAGCGGATTGGCATCATAACAAAACTTTTAAGGCCTAGTGACGCTTAGCTGTACGTGTCAGTTTTCGCGACTGTACTACAGTATCCGGCCTAATAGATTAAGATAAAAATCTTTGGCTCCGTACAACGCATAATTTCCGACGCATCTTATTCAAAAGTACCTTTTTTGCCGAACATTTTTAACTTGACATTTGACGCTCCGCTCCGCATGACGAAGTTGGGGACGAGCCTTCGGCATACGGAGTAATGTAAGTTTTATACGAATGATCTAAATGAAATTGAACGAAAAATTATTTGAAGCTGAATCCAACCAAAAGTTAATTATAAATCGATTAAATCAACGAAACATTATTTAACAATGATCAAAAGTATTGAGTTCGATCTTTAAAAAAGAATCGATGAATTCTGCAAAAACGTCTGTATAAAAATGAGTTTTGTTTCCTGTTTGTCCTAATTTAAAATGAATATCAATTGACAATTTTTTTGTGAGAAAAGGAGGAAAAAGTATATTTAATTAATATCCGCCCCCTAATAAGAAGAATATTATATTTAAAACATTGTTGGTGCTTGAAAGTGTACCCAGAGAAATAAAAGAGATGTCTGGTCGATCTGGTGATATTAATTTTATTAATACATAACATTTCATTTTGATCTGCATTGTATCCAGAATAGTTTTGTATTCATGAAAGGTTTATGGACACAAGTTCAGATTTTGTACATAGATTATGGTTACTCTTACTGTGAAGCAGTGAACTGCTAAATTAGAAGACATAAGGCAAAATGCAGCAATTTGTCACTCACAGGGAAGAAAAAGCAAAAAATTAAGTTGAGAGGAAGAAAAAAAAATTAATAATGATAGATTTAATTTCCA
>BLKR01016053.1:0-38519 GCA_011170035.1 Teleogryllus occipitalis
AAGTCTCATTTCAGTTTATCACTGTATTTTCGAAAATTGGAAATGTAGAAATTTTGCTACAAAGTATAATGTATCCCAACAATTTATTGTATTTATTTTATGTCAAAAATAGTTAAAAACTTTGTGACATGCTATAGGGAGAAGTGAATTCTCTGTACGTTTTCAAAATTCTATGATCCCATTCCTAAGCCATATACTAATTGAATTTTGAACACAAAGAAAATAAGCGGTTTTTTGCAAGGATTGTACGAAGTATTCGCCCCGATGTAATAAAATGTATTTTCAAGAGCTATTTGGGCTCTTATCCCTCATCATAACCTTCGACAAGGAATAATACTTCCTGCCGCGACAACATGGAGAACGTTAATTGTAATGGACACGCGTAAAAATAAGCAAGGTTTTAATGTGAACTTGTGTGTTGTTACGATGTCTCCATGTATGAAAACTGTGCTAGATGCCAGATCACCGGGATGCGGATGTCCATAACCGTAGCGCGGTCACCAGATACCAACGGGGAACAATCCTGCGGTCACTTCACTTCGTCAGGCACTCACTCTGTCGATCGGTTCAGAGTCTCTTTTTACTCCTTGGACTGCTCTCATGGCGCCACTGTGAGCCGAGACTCGCTCCCATGCCTCGAGTCTCGTGCTCGGGGCAACTCCAGCTGCCTTCCAAGGGCGCGCTGCGAAAAAGTATGTTCTGTTGAAACACCGCTAGTTACTTTCTCGTATACGTACGCACATACAAAATAATGCACGTAGCATAAAGAAAGTTATGTAATGCTGCGGAAAATCGATTTCGAGATGTCAATACAAATACACGTTTCGGGATTTTGCGATACCGAATAAAATGTTCGTTCTTTTCAGAAGTCCGCCCGTCTGTCTGCCGCTTAAAATTATTCGTATGCTTTTTCTACAATGAATTTTCCCTAGGCGGACTGACCCGATTCGAAGCTCTACGATTTTGAATAACATTCTTTAAATTTTGAGTGTACCTAGTGTTCTATTGAGACTGTGGACACTTTTAAAAAATTCTGAAAAATGGATCAAAATTATTTTCTTAAATTTCTTGTTACAGTGGAAGTTAAATGAACTTGAATAAATGGAATCGAATCATGTGTAAATTTTCTCGATAACCAGTGAAATGAACTCAGGGTGGCCAGCGAACCTGGAATCCTTGAAAACCGGGGAAAAACCGGGAATTTGAGAGAGCCTGGAAAAACCGGGAATTTGTTTTGAAAACCGGGAATTTTTCATTATTTGTATTTTTGCAAATTTCAGGGTTATGGTAGATTATGTTCACATATTAGATCAATAATGCATAAAATTACAAATTTCAAGGATGCTTTATTTTTTCCCTCACTTGGCTTGCTTAATCTGTTGTTAATGAATATTAAGTTATTCAGATTGTTACGTCTCTTGAATTAATTTCTTTCTTCTATCTCCTTGAATACTTTACCTAATATTTCAAAGGAAACATTCTCAGAATTGAGAAACGATAGTATAAACGAACGACGCCTTTAATCACAGCCTGGCTTTCTACTTAACTGAAACAGGAGTCCACTCAGATTATGTTCTTGGAACATCGATTTTGTAAAATCAGTCGCTTCTTATCGACTACTCTCTATCACTTCTCTTATTCATTTTGCATGCAGCTTGCGATCAGTTAAAATCCGTTTGTTCGACAGAAGAAAACGAATTGCATCTAATTTCCATTTATTTTAGTACGTATTTCGGTTTGGTAGGTAATGTTTTAAATAATTTCACTCATTTTAAGTGCATATTTTTGATATTTTACTTTTTTATGGATATTTTTGCTTATTTTTCAAGTTTTTAGTGCATATTTTGACGGCATAAAATCATATCTTTAATTATGATTCTTAGAAATGAAATAAAGGATTCTTTCGTTTTTATGTTATCTAATCCCTTGTGTTATATATATTGTTTTACCGGGAAAACATTTAATTTTTTTTGATGACGAAACCACTTGTTAAAATGAAATAAAAGCGTCAAAAATGTGAATTATATTCATTGTTTGTATCGGAATTATTGTAAATCCCGACCCATGATACCTGTAGCAACTAGTTTATGAATAATTTTGTTTATGTGTCTCGAGAGGGCAAAATGCGGCGCCCGAATGTAAACGGAGATAGCCGAACAGGCCAGCGAGCCGAGCGGTTGTCGAGCGACCCCGATCGGACTTCCATGGCACGAAGCTTTAATTCGACATTTGTCAGAAATTTAATTTTTTTTAATTTTACAGTGGCCGTTAACATAATTAACTTGCATTCGTCAGAAATTTTGAACGTTTAAAATTAATATTACTGATCTAGAGAATTATAATTAATTGGCAGTACTGCTTATATTTTTTATGATGCTAACTATTTTAATAATTTGTTATCTTTTCCACATCACTTGATTGAAACAACCTTTCGCGCGGTTTTTAAGTGGTATCTCCAGTAGGCCTATATCCACTCTCTAAAATATAAATAAATTAATGTAGTTATAGTTAATATATAATATATGAGTAATACATACACGACTGAATACATTGTTTACTTTTAGTAAACAAACTACGCAAACGTGTATTATTTGTGTCAGTGTTCGCATTTCTTGTAATGGTAAGAATTTAGGCACTGTTGTCACTGAATCCTAAATCTTTAATTGCAATTTCATATCTAGTAATTTTGATTACCTACTTTGAATTAAGTATAAACCAATAAGGTACATTTATTGTAATATCTAAGCTGAAGGAATTCATTAAATTAAGAAACTCTTCTTGCTCGCAAGATTCCACCAGATACTCTATGTTAAAATCTCCGCTTACAAAGAATTCAAAAGAGCGTTTACTGACTTCGTTTAGAGTTACTATCTCTGTTGATTGCTGTCTGTATGATTGTAGAGTAGTCATTCAGTCTGCGGCTAGTAGAGGAGAGTAGAGCATTGTAATGGGTGTTGTTATTCTTTGTACGTGTGTGTATTTACAGTGCATTTTAGATAAAGAAGTAATGTATAAAAAATCTGGCGTTACTAAATATCAGACAGCGTATGAACATTCTTTTCCACGGGTCGCACCTAGTCCAAAAATTAACACAAATGCATTTTGCACTTGGTGCAAAACCAGTATAAATATAATTACAATGGGGAAAAGTGTGCTAGAAAGCCACTGCAAATCGGCAAAACACGCAATTGCATGGGAAAACAGGCGTAAAAGTGTGCCTTTAGATATGTTTCTCCAATGTGGGACTGTTTCAATGCCAGGAACTTCCAGTTCTTCTGGAAACGGAAGTTCACAAGGTAACTCATATAATATTTATTTTCAACACCAATGAAATAAAACTATTGTACTAGTACATATGTTCTGTAGGAATTATTAGTAATCCCTTCAAGTATGCAGTAGTATGTTGGTTGTTTTGCAAATTGAGAGATCCTCGTCCTATGTAATATAGGTCATATTTTACGAAATGTGAAATAAGACGTAGTTGAATATTGTTTTGATTGAAATTCTGTGAATTTAAGCATGTTGTGGTATACAATCTTCCTAGTACCCAATACCGTGATATTGTCTTATTCATTGAATTTAGATTTAAAATGATATATTAAACTACTTGGAATTGATGTATTTATTTATTTATTTTACGTCAAAAAACAGTTAAAAACTGCGTATGACGTGCTATGGGGAAAAGTGAATTGTGTGCACATTTTCAAAATTCTGTGATCCCTACACTAAGTCATATACTACTTAAATTTTGAATTTTGAAAGGGAGAAAAACAAACAAAAAACTCCCATGTAATAAAATCGATTTTCAAGGATAAATAAGCAATAAATTTTGAATTTTGAAAGGGAGAAAAAAACAAACAAAAAAAACTCCCATGAAATAAAATCTATTTTCAAGGATAAATAAGCAATAAATTTTGGCTCTTATTACTTCCTGCCGCGACAACATGGAAACGATAATTTGAATAATTGTATTTCCCACTGAATTCTAGAAGACGTGCACAGAAAATGAAGTTACATTTATGTCCAGAAGCAAAACAAGGGGCCATCTCAGCATTTGCTCAATGGATGAGGGAAACTGGACGAAAAACCTGATCGAGATGGGGGTCATTGACCCGGAAGCTGTGTTACAATAGTTGTTACAGGTTGTTTATACTCATTTATACAGTCTAAATAGTAATTAATGCATTATGTATCATTGTTAAAATTAATGTTACTTTTCTTGTGATGCTCAGTATAGTCTCTAATTGTATAGAAGCAGTAATGCAGCAGAAACGTGTAAAGTGATGTAACGATGATGAAACGATGTAAAGTGATGTATTATCTTATTATGGCCTCGAGGATAACTAAGGATATGCGTGTTTTACTATTTTTTTTAAAAATCGCTTTAAAAGTTTGTTTGAAAACTTGTTTAAATAAAAAAGTCCGTTGGAGATTCTAACTTCACTTTCGATCATGTATATTTTTTTAATAAATGGTTTGCTCAAACGTAGTGTAAGTTGATGAGTGTAAATTTGGAGCTGCGAGGGTCTCTTCTAGCGTCAGTTTCGGTCATGTAAAATACTAAAATTCCTCATTGCATTTTGGGAACTAGTGTTTTCTGTTGGACGAGTAATTCCACGAGTTTCGTTCAAGTTCTCTTATACAAATTACTACACTCTTTGCGGTGGGAAGAGGGTGCTGGAAACATAAGGTTATGTAATCATTCAAAGAAATGTATATTCCAGACAAAAAATGAATACATATGGGGAACAAAGGGTATAGCCGAATAAGGTGGTGAAAAGTGCCACCAAACCAAATCGATAATCGCGATGCTCGTGTGAAAGAGAATATAAAATGATGTAGATTCACAAAAAATCAGCCACCTAGGGCAATTGTTGCAGAGATACAGCGAGAAACGTGTTTTCCATGTTTTTTTCTCGGTTTCTATTGCGTGTATCAGGCTGTAAAAAAATGGAGAGACGGGGAAACATTGTTGAACTTAAAAATATTTTTGTCTACCAATTTTGACGCCAAATTCATGTCGAAAAAATAAATAAAGTTTTGAAATTAATTTTCGACGTTATAACGTTAGAGTACTATCTTGATTTTTTCCCTAAAATGGGTCTTATAACATTATATAATGTATATTTTTTCAGATTTTTTAAACATTGTGGACGGCAGTAAAAAAATTAAAACAATTTTTTTCAGTTTAAACATTTGAAATTCGCGCCAAAGTGTGATTGGAAAAACTTGTTTCACCAATGTTCAAACAGTTTATATTAAAATTATTGAAAGGTCTCGCTTACCAGGATTATTTGGAACTTCTGCTGAAAAATGTTTGTTTTATGTGGAAAGTATTTATATTATCGAAATATAAACATCGCATCCCTTTTGTTTGTGTGTTTGTTTGCAGCTCTGTGGGAGAAGCATCCCAGGGTGCAACTTCCGTTCGCACGTCGACAATATCGTTTCCCTCTCGATATTCCCATGGTGGAAAGAGATGGGTGGGCTACTCCGGTGCACTGATTTTTTGTTCATTCTGCGCAGCACCAGTTTCCGTCAATGAACCATGTGACCACTTCGTTTGAAAAGCGAGATCAGACGTCGGTCGCCATATTCGATGGAGTGCAAGAAGGTTGAGAAACACTTTTTAAGTGGCATAAATGGACAATTTTCAACGGTGTCCGACCAAAGTTTCCAAAGCTTCCAAAACAACAGCAATAGTCCACATTAACACCAAAAGAGTTTCTTTTATTTAAATTCTAGAGTATTCGTATACAACAAAATTTATTTCCACCCTCATGTTCCTTGTATATTTTCGACTATATGTAAATAAATATCAATTTACATTTCTTTATTATATCTTATCACTATTTACAAAACTTTTAATTACCTTACTACAATCACTTATCAATTGAATTGCTTTTGGAGCTATTGTTTTATATATTTGGGAGGCATGTTGTGGACTTTTGTTTACAATAATAATAACACTTCAAGTATATGTTCCTCCTGTACATGTGAAGAGAATTTGTCAATTAATAAATACAACTAAATAATGTGGTTTTGCAAAACTCTTTTAGATTGTTGCAGTTTGCAGTACCTTGAAATCGTGTAGAGACCTTTCTCTTGTCAATCTGATTGGTGATTTACGAAATCAGTAAAAATAAAATGGTATATGCGATCTCAACGATATTTTGAGATTATCGATAATCTATGGGCTGCAATAGATTTGGAATATGTTTCGTAATCAGAGATAGCTAGAATAATGGCATGAGTTATTAGAGAATTAGTGGACACACTAATTTATTTGTATCAAAAAATTAGGATTTAGTTTGTAAAACAAATTCTTAAAACAGTTCAAATGATGCAAATCAAGGTCGTTTTAGGTGTTTATGAGAATAATGTGACCATGTTCTATATTTTGATAGATTAAAGTTACACGTTACTTGGGATCCCATTGAGCAAGATGTGAATCAGGACCTGGAAAATGAATGATCTTAAACCTGGAAAGCGGGAAAAAACCTTGAATTTCAAAAACCCAGAACGCTGGTCACCCTGGAACTCAAAATTCCCTATTTTCAGAAAAATTTGATCGTAAATTTCTCATATCGCGCACAAATTTTTTAAAAACTTTTCTACGGATAGTTTTAAGTGCACCAAATTACATATAATTAATACCATTTATGTATTTTGACTTTTCTAAATTACACAAATGTAATTTTAAAGGCGGTTAGTTTCCGCAAATATGTTTCGCTCTCGTATGGGAGAAAGACTGAAGGAGAACGGGGCCCACGGGAATCTCGTGCAACGAACCCAGAGCGGTAGCTCAATGCATCAACTGATGTCACTGCAGCGTCTCTGATCGGGAGGTCTTAGGTAGTCCTGACGGCGGCAGGATTTTCGACACTAGCTATTCAGCTAGGTCGAGTTCAGTCGCTGTCTGGAGGAGAATTCTGGCGGCCGGGTTTTCTGATGGGTACTTTTCCGTGTTTTTTCCGAACAACAGCAAGCGAATGCCGGAGCAGTACTCTAAGGGATCACGGACCGTCCGCGAATTTTCCTTCTTCTTCCTTGACCTATTCTCACTACAGTACTTAATGTAATTGATAGGTACTGTGTTCGAAAAACAGTGACGAACGAACGCAGGAGTGGACAGCCAGTTGAATGAACGTGATACAAGAACTTTTTTCTAGACATTAAAGTATATCCAAAACTCTGTGCTCCAAAATTTGCTTCTGGAATAGACATTTCTCCAAGTATAGTTCGCATATTACTAAGAAACAGTAAGCACAATGGACGTGTGGCACGTAGGAAATTCTGAACCAATGACATTAACAGAAAAGAGCCCTTAGAATTTACTAAAAAATTTTGAAACAGTTCCCAATGAATGTGAAAACAATTTATTTTTACTGATGAAAGTAAATTTAATATTTTTGGTGCAGATGGGAGATGTATAGCAAGGAGGAAGAGAACTTCCAGCCCCCAGTGAAATAAACAGGTGGTTCTGTACTCGTCATGTGGTGTATGAATGCTTGTGGTGTGGGGAATCTTCTCTTTATAAATGGTACAATGTACCCGTGCAATGTAAACTACACAAACGTGCTGAAGAATGGGCCGCAAAGACGATTTTATTTTTCAGAAGGACAATGATTTAAAGCACAGGGCTTAGAACGCAAGAATGTGGATCTTTTCCTATACACCACGATATCTGGAAACGCTTCCACAATCAGTTAACTGATTCAGTTACACTGATTTAATTTTCCTCTCTAAAGAGAACTTATTCAGAGTCTCAATCTTAAAGAAACACTTAAGTTAGGACTCTACCAAGAAGTAAATATGTTCCACTTTACAGCACCTAATCCACTCTGCTAACTGCCAAAGATTCAATATAGATATCACTTAACTTTATGATAGGTTTCATATTTCAGAGATCAAATTTCCAAAATGACAGGATTAATGCTAACAAAGTATTTCTTTCCACAGGTGGAGAATACGACTCAACAGGCGACTCCTTAGACTCAAAGGCACTAATTCGCAGTGGTTTCTGCAGCACACCCACATGCGTCGATGGAAACTACATACCTCTGGGGAAAACAGTGATAGGAAGCGAGAGTCCAGTTCACAAGGACCACTCGGCAGAGAATGACTCGCAGTTCTCAAAGACCCATACCGCGAAGCATGCAGACGAACAGACTATGTGTATTACAAGCTCGTCAGAAAGCGTAAATAACCGTAAGATGGAGCAGAATGAGGAACGTGTTATTGAACATAAAAGTTTCAAGAGAAGACATACGCAGATCCAAAAGACTGATCACTCTCATCAATGTTCTCGCTGCCAAACGACCTTTACATGTAGAAGTAAATTAGTTGGGCACATGCGGATCCACAGCAGTAAACGCCCTCATAAATGTTCTGTGTGCCAAAAGAGTTTCACACGAAAGACTCATTTAGCTGGGCACATGCGGATCCACAGTGGTGATCACCCTTATAAATGTGCCTTGTGCCAAAAGATTTTCACCCAAAAGACTTATTTAGTTGGGCACATGCGGATCCATAGCGGTGAACGCCCTCACAAATGTTCCGTCTGCCAAAAGAGTTTCTCACGGAATAGTAGTTTAGTTATCCACATGCGTATTCACAGCGGTGAACGCCCTCATAAATGTTCCTTGTGCCAAAAGAGTTTCACACAGAGGACTCATTTAGCTGGACACATGCGGATCCACAACGGTAAACGCCCTCATAAATGTTCTGTGTGCCAAAAGAGTTTCACACAAAAAACTCATTTAGCTGGGCACATGCTGATCCACAGTGGTGATCGCCCTCATAAATGTTCCGTGTGCCAAAAGAGTTTCACACGAAGGAGTCATTTAACTCGGCACATGAGGTTCCATAGCGGTGAACGCCCTCACATATGTTCCGTCTGCCAAAAGAGTTTCTCACAGAGGAGTAATTTAGTTATCCACATGCATATCCACAGCGGTGAACGTCCTCATAAATGTTCTGTCTGTCAAAAGAGTTTCACACTGAGCACTAATTTAGTTGCGCACACGCGTATCCACAGCGGTGAACGCCCTCATAAATGTTCCGTGTGCGAAAAGGGTTTCACACAAAGGACTCATTTAGCTAAACACATGCGGATCCACAGCGGTGAACGCCCTCATAAATGTTCCGTCTGCCAAAATAGTTTCTCACGCAGTAGTAGTTTAGTTAACCACATGCGTATCCACAGCGGTGAACGCCCTCATAAATGTTCCGTCTGCCAAAAGAGTTTCTCACGGAGTAGTTGTTTAGTTAACCACATGCGGATCCACAGCGGTGAACGCCCTTATAAATGTTCCGTGTGCGAAAAGGGTTTCGCACAAAGGACTGCTTTAGCTGGGCACTTGCGGATCCACAGCGGTGAACGCCTTCATAAATGTTCTGTCTGTCAAAAGAGTTTCATACAGAGCAGTAATTTAGTTAAGCACATGCAGATCCACAGCGTTGAACGCCCTCATAAATGTTCCTTGTGCCAAAAGAGTTTCACACGAAAGATTTATTTAGCTGGGCACATGCGGATCCATAGCGGTGAACGCCCTCACATATGTTCCGTCTGCCAAAAGAGTTTCTCACGGAGTAGTCATTTAGTTAACCACATGCGTATCCACAGCGGTGAACGTCCTCATAAATGTTCTGTCTGTCAAAAGAGTTTCAAACAGAGCAGTAATTTAGTTGCGCATTCGCGTATCCACAGCGGTGAACGCCCTTATAAATGTTTCGTGTGCGAAAAGGGTTTCACACAAAGGACTCATTTAGCTGGGCACATGCGGATCCACAGTGGTGAACGCCCTCATAAGTGTTCCGTCTGCCAAAAGAGTTTCTCACGGAGTTGTAATTTAGTTAACCACATGCGTATCCACAGCGGTGAATCTTCATAAATGTTCTGTCTGTCAAAAGAGTTTCACACAGAGCAGTAATTTAGTTGCGCATATGCGCATCCACAGCGGTGAACGCCGTTTTGAATGCTCTGTCTGTGGAAAGAAGTTTAGAGTGAAAAGTCATTTAGTTAGACACATGCGGATACACAGCGGTGAACACCCTCATTAATGTTGCGTTTGTCAAAAGAGTTTCACAAACAGCCGTCATTTTGTTACGCACATGCAAATCTACAGCGGTGAACGGGCTTTATAAATTTTCCGTCTGTCAATAGTTTGAGAAGGTGCACTAGTTTGGTTGGGCATGTGCTGCTCTATAGCGATGAAAGCCGATATTTATTATGTCAGCAAAAAAGTGTTCCATACTGAACAGTAGATCAGTTAATTCTTAAGTAGACACGCGACCAATATTCACGTAAACGGGCGCGCGGCGTATAGAGTAGTACTATACCATTTCATTTGCTTGATGTTAAGCAACTAAAATTTAATTAAATACTTTAGAGTATCGTATACTTTAAAATATCGTCGTACACTAAAATATTTTTTTCGAACATTTTCTCATTACACAATTTTTTTAACAAAGTAAACAAATATGTAGCCAAAAGTAGTTGATAAATTTACAAGATTCCAGTCTGCCAGAAAGTCTCATGCCTTGCATGATGTGGTTATTCGTGTACAAAATTATGTTATCTAAAATGTCTATGAAAGAGTTCATCTTTCACATAAGTAGCCACTTTTGTTTATGCGTCAGGAATAATTTTCTTCAAAATAATTTTCTTTCAAAATAAATTTGCGGCTTCGAAAGCGTGTTTTTCTACTTTTTTAAAATATCTTGCAATTGTTTCTTACGACGCAATTAATTGTTTGAAAATTATTTTAGAAACTTATTCTTGGCTGTTTTCTGATAACCCATCGCTATTGTTATCACTGCTGTAACGTGATGTGAGTAAGTCTTTTTCAGATTTACTGTCGTGATCGGACATTTGTACATTTTCCGGTTCGTTATTTGACGAGTCTTCCAAACGTGATTCCATCCCAAACGTTGTACATAGAATAGCGCTATTTATGCTAGGCATACTTTCTACTGTAAACATGATTTTTTAAAATTTTTTTACATAACTAGGCGCGCAGCGTACAGAGTACGCCTAGATGCACGGGAAAAGGAAAAGAGCTCGCACACAGCTTACCCAACTCAACGAAAAATACATACTGACTCACAATCGGCAGAGCAACAATGGTATTAGGTGTCGGAAATTCCGCTTATCGGAATTTTAGAAAGAAAATCTCAGAAATGTAGCGTGGCATACTCTGTACGCCACGTTTATGTATCAAAATTGCTGTGAATAATTGCTGATTCGTAAAAGAAATATATAAATAAAATATTCACGGTCGCCAGTCACTGTGGCAAAATCTAGTTTTATTTCTTTTCCTGAACCCTAAACATACGATGTAAAATAGGAAACAAAGGAAAGGTGACACATGTACCTAAAGAGAAAGTGCGGGACTTACAGAATTCCTAGGTCATCAAACTTCATAAACCAAAGAAAAAAATAGAACTTTTATAACTTCTTACGGGAACTGGTTGATGCACAGAAGAAAAGTTAAAGGATAGGAATCTCACCAAGGAGGGGCTGGGGGCCTCAGAATAGCACTGAAGATGGTCGCAATGCGGCCGAAAAAGCTTTATGCCAAAATAAATACATACGAGGAAACCACGCCTCAAATTTATTAACATGCACAATACTGAATTACATTGAATTATAACAAACTTGCATTCAGCTGTTGTTGACAATACTTGAACTAGTTTAACCCGTCGAGGTGGGTTGGTCCACGTCCTGACGGGGGGGATACAGAGAGGGCTCTCAAGTATTCCTTTCCTTCACAAGTCGTTTTTCTTCTCCCCATTGTACATTCTCATTCTTCTATACTATCCTGTCTCTTTTCTTCTCCCTCTTCTATTTCACTGGCCCCCTCTGTATGCTGAACACCCACCCATGTGTTTGCCGTGCATGGCGACCCGTGTCGGAGGGAATGTATGTCCTGGCGGTTGAGGGGCCTGTTTGTTTCCCAATTACTCTCCTCGTGCTCCTTTTTTTCTTGGCACCCAGGGATACGTGCTCTTACGTATTTTGGGGAACATTCCTTGTAGGTCTCGATACACTTGGTTTGGCTACGGACTCTTCTAGACGAGCGGTCGGGAGCTAACCCACTCCCGATCAACCGGCTTGGACTAGGTCTTGTACTGAACTCCAGGGCGAGCGGGGGGGTCCACGGCGGTGCAGCGCTGTGGTAACCCCCCACTATATCCCCGTGGCAACCCTGGCACTCCGATGGAGTGTCCCCTTTTTGGGCTCCGTGGTGGGTGGGAACCACGGGGATGAATCTGATATCCTCTTAATGGATAAAAAACCTACCTCCCTCTTCCATAAGGAAGTGGAGATTTGTTGGTGAAACAGTAAATCTTGAGTCTTTTTGTAATGAATCAGACAGACCTACTAAGCCCCGCTTTCTCGTCATGTCAAGTAAAAGACAAAATGAAACTATGAAGAGTGTCAGCCCTATAAAACTTGCCAGGGAAATTGAAAGGTTTGGTATATTTCAGTCGGTGGTCCGTCAGAGAAATGGCACAATTCTTTTCGAATGTCGCTCTGACGAACAGATCAGCAAGATCCTTGACCTTAAAGAAATAGCCGGCCTCCAGGTGCATGTGTCCGCCCACCCGACCTTAAACCTCTGCAAGGGTGTGGTAAATCACGAAGACTTCTCTACCGAATCGGAAGAAAATTTGAAAGCCTTCTTCGAGCCATATGGTGTGTCAGAGACCTATAGGATTCAGCGGAGAGTAAATGGGGTACCCACTCCTACCTCAACTCTAATACTGACCTTCGACCGTCCATCTCTACCAGAGAAAATATCGTGTAGCTTCTACAATCTCCGTGTCAGGCAGTATGTTCCAAACCCTCTGCGCTGCTTTAAATTCCAGAGGTTTGGCCATACGCAACCTCGCTGCATGAGCGCTGCAGTCTACGTGCACTGTGGAAGGGAGGCTTGTAGTGACTCTAACTGCTCCGCAGAGGCAAAGTGCGTTAACTATTGTGGAAAACATCCATCAAATTCCAACCAGTGCCCCATTTTCTTAAGAGAACGAGAGATCCAGAAGATCAGGGTCTCTGAGAAAGTTTCCTTTCCGTAGGCACGACGCCGTTATCAGACGCGAAACCCCGTGGACATGGCCCGAAGTTTCGTTGACACCGTGGGTCAACAAAGTCAATTCTGAAACCAAAACGCCTAAAGCCTCCACTTTGCGCGATGCTGCCTTCCAGGTGTCCTTTGATGACATCGGCGGAGATGCCTATCCCAAATCTGTTGTCCAGTCTGAAACGAAAACGGAAACCATAAGCATAAATATTTCAACAAACAAACGCATCCAGAGAAGCCGAGACCGACAGTCCCTATTGCTAGATCTAGGTCGCCTGTCTCAAGGGACCGTGGTGTCCCAATACATGCGACCCTCTCTAGCAGTAGTCAAGATGACTCTGGGAATGAGGAACTCCGCAGGAACAAAGCCATTACTTTCCAACAAAGAAGGAAAAAGAAGAAAAAGAAACCGGATACATAACCTAGGGAAAGTAAGGCTGCGTCCTGGAGAGCCTGTATCTCGTCACTCTCTTGCCGTTCATCCCCTAAACTTGCGTGGAGAAAGGTCCGACAGATGGGTGGAAGACTCCCTTCGCCGTCTATCTCAAGGCTTATGGTACATGGCAATCTCCTAACCTCTCCACAAGAAATTGCTGAAGAAATGGCCTCTCGCTATGAACACATCTCCAGCACCGTACACTATCCTTCTGGCTTTCAAAAAACGAAAAGAAAAATGGAAAACTGTAAATTAGACTTCTCGAGTCGCGTGGAGGAAGATTACAATGCCTTTTTCTCCATGGACGAACTCTCCTGTGCCCTCGCTTGTGCGAAAGATTCTGCTCCAGGACCAGACCAGATATATAACCCAAAGTTGAAACACCTACCGAAAATTGCTCGTTCCTTTCTCATCGACATTTTCAACAAGAATTGGGTTGAACACGCAATACCAAGAATTTGGCGTGAGGCCGTTGTTCTCCCAATCCCTAAAGAAGGAAAGGACAGAACAACCCCCTCAAGTTACCGCCCAATCTCGCTCACAAGCTGTGAGAGCAATCTTTTAGAGTAGATGGTAAATACACGTCTGGTGTGGCTCCTGGAACAAAAGAACCTATTTACACCTCCCCAATGTGGCTTCAGGAAGCACAGGTCAACCATGGACCACCTAGTCACCCTTGCTACGCAGATTTCCACTTCTTTCGTGCTACGTCAGCACCTGGTAGCAATTTTCTTCGATATAGAGAAAGCGTATGACACCACCTGGAGGTACGGTATTCTTCGCACCTTGCATACTTGGGGCCTTAGGGGACGGCTCCCTTTGTTTCTAGTAGGTTTTCTTTCATCAAGATCTTTCCGCGTCCGCCTTGGCGACGTGTTATCCTCTAGTCACCAGTTAGAAAACGGTGTTCCCCAGGGATCGATTTTGAGCGTCACTCTGTTTGCCATTGCTATCAATAGTATTGCATCAGTTATCCGGGAGCCTGTGAAAGCATCACTGTTCGTTGACGATTTTGCAATTTTTTGCTCCAAGAGCGTGCACGTTATTGAGAGGCAACTACAACTTGTGCTCAACAAACTGCAGGAATGGAGCGAAGAAACAGGATTCAAGTTCTCTACGTCAAAAACCACTTGCATGCACTTTTGCAGAATCCGTCACCTCCATAATCACCCCGACCTTTTTCTTGGAGGACAGCAGCTTCCATTCGTTGAATCCGCAACCTTCCTTGGACTCACATTCGACAAGAGCCTAACCTGGCGAAAACACATCCGTAAACTACAGGGCCGATGTGTATCACCTATGAATCTCCTTCGCACTCTTACTGGTAGCTCTTGGGGCGCAGACCGTGTTTGTCTTCTGCGTTTGTATAGAACTCTCATCCGCCCTATCTTGGATTACGGATGCATAGTGTATGGGTCAGCGTCTCCATCAACCCTCCGGCCATTAAATACCATACACAATGCTGCCATAAGAATTAGTACAGGCGCCTACCGCACGAGTCGCATCGAATACCTCTTGGCCGAGGCTGGAGAACCATCCCTGAGCCGAAGGCGGGATATTCTGATTGCCTCCTATGGCGCGAAATTCTCCAATGTTGATACTCGCTCGCGTCAAGCAGTCCTCCATCCAACCCAGCTGACTTCATATGCGCTTAGACCGTCATTACCCCATCCCCTGGGTGTCCGTCTCCGTATGCTCTTAAAGAAGCTTCATATAAAAGTACCCAACCCTGTGAAACCCCCCTGAAACCTTGTTTCCCCTTGGAAACTACACCGGCCGATAATAGATCTTAGACTGGCTAACCTTCCTAAATCCTTGACTCCCCCCAGTACATTCGTTTCGGAATTTGAGGCGATAAAATCTACGTATCCTGGCCATTTCTTTATTTACACCGATGGCTCCTCCCAAAACGGCAAAGTCGGATGTGCCTACTACTGCAGTAGATCCACGCAAGGTTTTCGACTAGACTCTTCGTGCAGCGTCTATACCGCAGAGAAGTATGCGCTCTTGGAGGCACTTAAATATGCTGGATCGATGTCACTAAAGAAAATAGTGATCTGCAGTGATTCAAAAAGCTGTGTTGAATCCATCTCCTCCTTCTCGTCTTGTGACCTACTGACAGTGACCATCCAACAGCAAATCCACCATCTCTTGGTCCGTCACTATGTTTTAGTCTTTTGTTGGGTCCCTGGACACGTGGGAATAAGAGGAAATGAAATAGCTGACCAGGCAGCAAAGTCCGCTTTGAAGAAAAGAGAAATAGACATCTTCACAGTCCCCACGGAAGACACTAAGCTGTTTATAAAACGCTCTATCTGCAGTGAATGGCAAACAGAGTGGCATAACTCAGATTATAAGCTCACGAGAATCAAGGATTCCATAAATCCTCGGTCTTCCTCATCTCGTGATGCTCGGCGAAAGGAGATCATTTTGACACGCCTCCGAATCGGTCACTGCCATTTCTCCCACGGTTATCTCCTCCACGGGGACCCACCCCCTATATGCGAATACTGCAAAATAGATCTTACCGTGAAGCATGTTCTCTTACACTGTGTTAAGATGAGAGAGAGCCGTCGAAGGCATGACCTTGCTAGCTCCCTTGTGGAGATTCTTAGTAATGACGAATCTTCTCTCTGCAAGCTTTTTTGCTTTTTGCGAGAGACTGGCTTGTACAGCCTTATCTGAGAGAAGATGATAATACCAATTATTGGCTTTTAGCCCGAGATTAAAAAAAACAACTATCTGGCAATTTTCTGCCAAACCTTTTTATTAGGATACGTCCCTTCTCAGTTTTACTTTGCTTTCTATTAAAGATTTTAATTTTCTTCATTAACTTGGAACTGCAATATTATGCACTTGTCTTAAAATAATTAACACGGTCGCAAATGACCTTAGCCGTTGAAGCGCTCTTAAACCCAACCAATCAATCAATCAATCCATCTCTTACATGTTGACTCAGGTTTTACAGCAGCATATAACAACTCTGATAAATTACCATTTGATATTTCTTTTAAAAGTTCATCAAATTCATCAGAAGTCATATTTTCTACATTTAGAACATTTATCTCGATGCTGCGCAAATAAAGATTAGCAACCTGAATAGTCACTCGGAATCTATGTATAGTCAATCCGAATCTCAAAATCCATGTTCCTGAATAAGAACAAACACTGTACTTCACTATAAAAAACATAAAAACAACATTCACTACCAAACAAACAACACGCGTAAGTATAGTGGAGGTCAACAACAGCATGTCCAAACGAACATAACCTAACTTGCAATTAGCATGAAAAATGCCAGGAAATAGACACGCACCTACAATCTAGTGGTGCAATGCGGTTCTAGAATATTGAAGTTTACGAACGACAGCAAGAAATCAAGGCCAAAAGCGAAATAGATATTGTATTGGACCTTAAAATATGATGTTGTTCAGAAACAACGCTGGGACTGAAAGGGTTAAAGATAGATTTTGAAATAGCGTCACGTACAAATTTTCAAAAATTTGAGTACTTTTCGCGTAATTTTGTGTGAAATATAGGCAATTTTTAATTTTGTTTAAAGTTTTCTCAAAGACGGCATCAACAATTTCAATTTTCACCTCGAATAGCGTATAGGACATTTAAGAGTGCGGATCTCATGTTCGTTGAAAATTTTGATTTTGAAAATTGCAAGATTTCAATTTTTTCGCCGTCTTTCTGCAACTACAATTATGAAGACATTTTTTCTTATTGAAATACGTTCATCAAAAACAATGTTTAAATAATGTTAAAATTTCCGAAAATGAGAATTTTTTGCGAACTTTTCTGTCAAACATTGACTTTTTTACACATTTTTTCTTAAAGAAAAACGGCGGTTTTGATTAAATTTGGACCTTTGGTAGCGTAAAGGACGCTTAAGAGAATGGTGTAGGTCCCATGGATGATGTGCCCGTTTTTTCGAATATTGAAAACCATTAAAAAAAGTCTGCGTCTTCTTACAACGTCAATCCAGAAGATACATTTTTTTACTTTCAGTAGTAGTTCTTCAAATTACTTCAAATGAAGTTTGTCGTTAACTCAATAGATTCCTATCAAAAAGAGCTTCAAATTTTGCATTTACAGTAATTTTAACCGACATTTTCTTAAAAACGGCATCAATTTTTTAATGAAAATTTCTATTTAGGACGAAGTTTTACTCTTCTTTAATATTGTTGAAGTAATATTTCGGTTCTACAATTAGGGAACCGAAAAGTGGAGTAAATGTACAAAAAATTTTCTTTTGTCGACGAAAGATGGCAACTGGCAAGAGCATGGGATAAGACCGTAAAGTCAGTCCACACCAAGGAAATTAGAAAATTTTACTACGAAAAAGTCTGTTCTATTCAGTAGAACCTCTAGTTTAAATGATTTATCTTCATCAAAATCAGATCTTCAAAAAGATCATGTTGAATTTTTCGAAAAATATGAGTATTTTTTGTGTAATTTAGCGCCAAACAGTCTCCCATTCCAAATTTACTGCGCTTCAAGAACATAATTTGAGAGGTTTTTGGAAGCTTGCTGTTCTTATAAAAGAAAGTAGATTGACGGAAGGTAATAAAATTGACTTCGAACCAACAAATTACTTCTTTATTGCAAAAAATTTTGATCGCTTATTATGGTAAGTTTCATTTGTACAAGTTTGAAATTACTACTGTTCCCGGCTATCGAAATAAACGCTATGTTTGAATTGGTTGGGTTTGGATTATATTTGCACTATTTCTAATACTTTACATGAAAGATAAATTGAAAAAAATTGAGTACCATAAATGTGTACCAACATTTTATCTTTAATTTCATATTACCTGCGCTGCCTTGGGAAACAATGCAGCGACAGAAATATGTTGTACTCGTATTTCCTGGCGTGCAACTCCGTCAAGATCTCCGCATGTTTATTTTCTTCGTGCTCCCTGTCAATTCGAACACTATCACTCTTAATCTCCGTGGTGGCTATAAGCAAAGATCATTTCGACTACGCTCTTCTACAAAAGAAGTTAAAATTCCTGTGGAATATGATTGACATAATAACATGGTCGTTTCGATCGAAAAAATAGCAAAGTAGTACCGCCGATGTCATTAAAGAATAGGCGCAACACTAACAAACTCTAACTTACATGTATTGTAATTGTGTTAATAAATAGTAATAACTAGCTGGTGTACCCGGCGTTGCTCAGGTTTATCGTAAATTATTAGTCAGGGAGAGGAATTCCATTTTTTCATACCCTGTGGTGGGGCGTACTATCTTCTTATGTTGTATCCCTTCTCCCCCCTGCTCCTCCCTGCCATGCTCTGCACGGCCACGCTTCGATAGCCCTGTCTTCTCTTCACCCCAATTGGGAAATTTCCGGTCTACCTCGCTCACTTTTTCACAAAAAATTATATTTTTCTTATTTGGGCTTCCATCTCCTAAACTTTCTTCACTTTATAACTAAAAACAATAAACAATCCTAAACTACAGAATAAAATACTTGTAGACTCACGTATATTTTGTGTTTTTTTTTTTTTGAGTTTCACATATTACTTCCAATACCGTCAATAAATTGTCACATAGTAAAACTTACTCTTTTTTATATTTTGTCTTCTCTTGTATTCATAAACAAATATTTGAAATTGATCTGTCAAATCGTGACCTTGAAGGGACTGGCTGTTTTAAGCGAAGTTAAACATGCCAGAGTTCTCGCACGGAGACGCTAGAAGATAGATATGGAATATGAATGTATATGTAAAAGCGTAATTGACGAATCATAATCATAAAAGTAAATGAAAGTATCAATATTGAACGTAATTGCCAGTATTTATAATTATTTTGAAGACGAAAAATATATATAAATTTAAACTACGTGTAGAATAAAACTTATTTTTTTATGTAAATCAATTAATCATAACATTGAAGCATGAGAACAATACTGATCCATCAACATGTACATTATGGGTACACACTAAATTGACAATCTTCTGAACAAAACCATATTAGCTTCATTATTTGATCAGAAGTGCTATATATTAAGGATCTTGAAATGCGAATAACAGAAACCAATTCATGCGTTGGGAGCAATTGCAATGTAAAATAATAGCACAGATTATTCTCAATATGTAAGTGATCATTGCTTAATTACATAGTACTACTGCACTAATCTTCTGCACATAATGAAGAAAAAATCAACTGGATGAAACCAAAACATACAAACATTTTACATTTTACCAATTTGAACATGAGAACTGTGTAAATAGTCAAATTGTGAGTGCTATTGAAAAGCAACCCTACTACGTAGAGAATTATTTACATTTGCATCCCTCCTTGCAGTATTATTTTCAATAGTGCGAGTGAGTACTTCAGCAAGTCGCACTTCTCTTAATAGCCGTTTCAAAACGTTTATAGACTGCCCATCTATTCGCACTTGTTTAGTCTGTTTTGACAACTTGACACTCGCATTGTTTCAAGAAATTCAATGTTTACAAATTTCTGTAAAAGAAGAGGTTATTTAGAATGTATACGATATCTATATATAATACATTGTAGATTACTGTATATTCTGTACTATATATTATTGAACTGTCTCAACCTACCTCAATTTCTGTGTAAATTCAAACTCCAATGTTTTATAGCCACTTTGTACATAACACGGATTAAGGATAATGCATGTACCTTGTCATCTTTACCACTTTAGTTACCGATTTCTTCCAAATATTCCACCAATGTTCAGAACTAACAAATCACCACCGTTCATACAGGGACATTACATAACCTTATTCAAAGTCCAATGAATCTCGTAATAATTCTGGACATTGATGAAACCAGTAGTAGATCTCAGACGTCATCCTCTGGTGGCGCACAGCTAAACTATTGACATTGATGCGCTCTTGAATCTGTGATGTAAAGCTATGCCAAAAATGTCGAGAAAAGTAATTATTTTGTAAATATATTACGGTTTATGGTTGTAAATCATAGCCTATAGTACTCCAGACCTATAAAGGAAGTTAGCACAAAAGTTTCATCGGCATTGGTTCAGTATATTCAGAGATTACCGCGTTGGAAGACAACGCACTTGTCTTTATATATTAGTATAGAATAGATATAGATAATAATAATAATAATAATAATAATAATAATAGTAGTAGTAGTAGTAGTAGTGGTAGTAGTAGTGGTAGTAGTAGTGGTAGTGGTAGTGGTAGTGGTAGTGGTAGTAGTAGTAGTAGTGGTAGTGGTAGTGCAGGTGGCAGTGGTAGCGGTAGCAGTAGTGGTAGTGGTAGTGGTAGTGGTGGTAGTAGTGGTGGTGGTAGTAGTGGTGATAGTAGTAGTAGTAGTAGTAGTAGTAAAGTAGTAGTAGTGAGTAGTAAAACTAATGAAAGTCAGCTATTGAGTTTATTTATTTTTTTATTTATTTATTTTACGTCAAAAAAACAGTTAAAAACTGCGTATGACGTGCTATGGGGAAAGTGAATTGTGTGCACATTTTCAAAATTCTGTGATCCCTACACTAAGTCATATACTACTTAAATTTTGAATTTTTGAAAGGGAGAAAAAAAGAAAGAAAAAAAACTCCCATGTAATAAAATCTATTTTCAAGGATAAACAAGCAATAAATTTTGAATTTTGAAAGGGAGAAAAAAAACAACAAAAAACTCCCATGTATAAAAATCTATTTTCAAGGGTAAATAAGCAATAAATTTTGAATTTTGAAAGGGAGAAAAAAACAACAAAAAAACTCCCATGTAATAAAATCTATTTTCAAAGATAAATAAGCAATAAATTTTGGGTCTTATTACTTCCTGCCGCGACAACATGGAAACGATAATTTGGATAATTGTATTTCCCACTGAATTCTAGAAGACGTGCACAGAAAATGAAGTTACATTTATGTCCAGAAGCAAAACAAGGGGCCATCTCAGCATTTGCTCAATGGATCAGGGAAACTGGACGAAAACCTGATCGAGATGGGGGTCATTGACCCGGAAGCTGTGTTACAATAGTTGTTACAGGTTGTTTATACTCATTTATACAGTCCAAATGGTAATTAATGCATTATGTATCATTGTTAAAATTAATGCTACTTTTCTTGTGATGCTCAGTATAGTCTCTAATTGTATAGAAACAGTTATGCAGCAGAAACGATTTCACTTGGGATTTAAACTTTTCTATTGAATTTAATCGTTTAATGTCATCTGGCAAAGTGTTGTAAAATAATGTACATGTATTGTATGTGAATTTTTGTAATGAGCTGTTGATACTGTCACCTGATGAATATGATTTCTACGTCGAGTGTTATAGTAATAGACTTCGGCATTTTTCAAAATATTCCCGCCCCATGCTTCTCTTCATTTTTACAAAAACCACTGATTCGTAACAAAAAGACACGGTAATGGTAGAATTCCTAGGAGCCAATGAAGAGAGGCTTCTCATATGAATCACGTGGATTTGGTTATTATTCGTACACCTGTTTTTTGTAATCTGCTAAAAGTCTGGGAGCTATAAGATGTATTTCCCTAGAATATTATGCCATATCTCAGGCGGGAATGAACATTCGCGAAGTATACACAACGAGCAGTATGAAGGCTGACTGAATTTGCAAGAATTCTGAACGCGTAGCATAATGAACTTAATTTTGTGTTCAATTCATTTAAATGGACGTTCCATTTAAGGTTTGAATGAATTGAGAGACCTAAAAATTTTGTTGCCTTAACATCAGTCAATGGTACACTGTTCATTTTCAATGGAGCACAGAATTGTTTATTTGATATGGAAAACTGCATTAAAACCGTTTTCTTTTCGTTTACTACTAATTTGTTATTTCGGAACCAATTTGAAACATCTGATATTGTACTATTTACGGTTTCTTTATTGCAAAGGATGTTCGTATCATCCGCAAAGAGAACTGTTCTTCCGTTTCGAATCGTCGAGGGCATATCGTTTACGTAAAGTAGGAACAGAATAGGGCCTAAAATCGATCCTTGAGGAACTCCACATGCAATGGGCAAAGAGTCGAAAAGGTGCGTACGTAATGTTCCATCATTCCAGTAAGGTATTTCAACTCTCTGAGATCGTTGTTTAAGGTACGAACATAACCAATCTAGAGCAATACCACGGATTCCATATGAAGGTAATTTTGAAAGTAAAATGTCATGATCAATGACGTCAAAAGCTTTTGAGAGATCTAAAAATAATCCAATAGGTGCCTCGTTTTGATCCAATGATGAGGCGACATCTTTAAGAAAAGAAAATATAGCTGTTTCCGTTGATTTTGATTTTCTAAATCCATGTTGGCAATCTGAAAGCGCGTCGTGTTTAGTGAGAAAGGTTTCCATTCGTAGTATGTAAAAAGTCTCTCTAATATTTTTGAAAAAACTGATAGAAGAGAAATGGGCCGATAATTTTGAATTTCATTTTTGTTGCCTTTTTTGAAAAGCGGCTTAATTTTAGCTGTTTTGAAAATATCTGGAAACGTTCCAGTGCATAAAGATGCATTAAATATGTGAGTTAACGGGTGTATAATGGCATACGCACAAGTCTTTAACAAAGAATCCGGGAATTCATCTAAACCGGACGAATATTTATTTTTTAGTTTACCGATTATTTTGAGTAGTAGTAGTAGTAAGTTGGTAAAGAGTGGTAGTAGTAGTGGTAGGGTAGTGGTAGTGGTAGTGGTTTTGTAGTGTAGAACTTTCGAAGATCAGCTATTGAGTTCCCGGTGAGACGTCTATTCCGTAAATATCTCGTCCATGCACGTGCAACCCACAGGCAACAATATAGGTGGGTGCTATGGGGTGCTAGGTACTCTACCCATGTAGCACCTATATAAGTAGCAGTGTTTGTAGTTGTGTTCTGCGTGAGTCAAGAACTTCGCAATCCTCAAGAAAACTTCTCATACATACTTCGCTTTTAACAGTCGCCATTATCATGTACTGAGCTAAATTTTGCACTTTACTGGATACGACGCCGTAAGTGAATTCGAGCTAAATGTTGGGGGAAAATCGCGGTTTTCAAATCAAATTCCCGGTTTTTTCAGGCTTTTTCAAATTCCTGATTTTCAAGGATTCCAGGTTCGCTGGCCAACCTGTATGTATGTGTATATATATATATATATATATATATATATATATATATATATATATATATATATATATATAGTAATGATTTGCAACAACCCCAGATCGAGTAGATCCCGAAAGCAAAATTTTATTTCATCAGATAGACATTAAACTACAGAAGAAACAATAGACGACGACGCCGAGAACATATAATTTCCAGAAATAAGAGGAAAACGCAAAAAGCGTGAAAGGGCAATACAAACAATGGTCAGAACAGAATTTCAGGAAAAATCTAACGCGAAAATCAGAAAAATCGAACTGCGAGTTAAGAAGGTACAAGAAACGGTACAAATTTCATGCCGAACGTTTAGAAACGTAGAAAATGAAACCCACTGTTGTGATAGCAACAGTATAAAACAAACTAGTTTTCATAAATATCTCGAGAACGCCTTGATGAAATGACTTCAAATTTTCTGCAATTGTAGAGTATAATATTTGCATCATGAGAAAAGTAGCCACAGCACGGGAAAATTAACACGGGATCTAGATAAATTGAATATTTGGATTTATTACGTGAGGGATTAGTGAAAACAAACGACGCGCCGTCTCACGTAGTGGAGTGACGTTATCACGGATGAATAACACGAAAATAATTATTTTAAAGAAAGGAAAAAAGGGGGAAGAAATATAACGATGTGACATTTCTTAACTAAAGATTAGACAATTTATGAAACTAGTAATGAGACGCAAGACGCCCGTAAAATGTAGAACTATGAACATATTACGATATGTTTTTGCAGTGATGGGCAGGTGTTTTATAAAAAGTTTCCGGCTTGTGGACCAACAATGCCAAATAGAGGATAGTTCTGTGTGAGTTGAGCTCTCGCAGCGTACGCATGACCCGTATCAGAGTGATAGGAAATTCAACATTTTTGCGTAATTAGTTAGTGAAAGTTTATGTGGGAACGCAATTAATTAGATAAAGACATTTTAATATCATGGAAGTAAAGTTTAAATTATCTGCGAACAGTTAGTGGAGAAAATTGCAAAAACAGTATTTCGCGTAAGTTAGGACGCGAAAACGATCGGCCATTTTTGCGAGTGCATCGAGCCTAAACATTTTATAATTACTGCAATGCGCGGAGCTCGATTAGTAACTTTCTTGAATTATTAAGGACAATACGTCCGTGCCGCGAGAAATTTACATATTCCCGCAACTAAGAACATTGCGTGAAATGATAGATCGCGTGAACATTTTTATGCAACTTGATGAGTTCGTGCGAGGTGCATCATAATAGTTTTGAACAAGGACTTTGATGGTGATTCGTGGACTTCAAGAACTGGTAGCGGCTGATTTGATGGAGTTGGGTACACGAGCTATGTACAAAAACATTGGTCGACGACGGGCGATGGCAGTGTGTGTCGCCGTATATTAGTAGCACCAGGAAAGTCGAATGAACAAATATATATTTTATTTGAAAAGTAAAGAGGGGGAATAAATTTTGAAGATTCTGTCGAAGACCAAGTCATGCTAATTAAGTTAAGTTAAAGAATGCGCATTCCGGTATGAATGTTTATTTTGTTTATGTTCTTTAAGTATGAATGATGTTTTGTATTTGTTTATATTTTAAATCCAGGGTATTTATGTCATTGTGTAAAATTTTGCATGTCATAAAAGGGACAATTCATATAAAATAGGTGTCAAATAGCTGCCTTGACAACTTGTTAATGGAGAGGAAAAGCAATTAAATGAATGAACGCTCATTGCGGCTCATGTATACCTGGATTATGAGTACTGTTTTGTATTTAGCTAGAAACTGACCCAGGCACGAGCGTGCAGATACACCGTTTCAATTCCGTATGGAATGATCACAGTAGTCACGCCCAGGTAAGGCTCTATTTCTATATGCTAGCTGAGGAACGGGCAACAGGTGAGTGAGGATATTATTTTTGTCATAGAATGTCAACGAAACCAGGCGCTCAACCAAACGAAGTAGTTTCTATGAGTATAGGATTATAGAAAAATAGTGAGAGCTAGGGCACCATGGTGTTTGAGGCCAAGATAGTGGCGCTAGGCGAGGAATGGTCACAGCGGCTGACCAACGAGGACCTAAAATAAGTTCGATGGCATAGCAGTAGTTAAAATTAGTGAAGAGAGATCGCTTCAAGTGGCACCAACGTGGGTGCGTAAATGAATAGAGCGGGTAGGATACACAGAACCATTACAATATATATATATATATATATATATATATATATATATATATATTGTGACGTCAAGGGATTATACAAACCCGTAACGCCACTATAAGCCACGAGAAAAGACCAGAACACAGAGAAATAGGGTACGCGGCGGAGCGATGGTCCGAGAAAGCGACATCTACCCGCAGCTTCTCGCACTCCGATGTCCGAAGTTACGGATCATGTTTTTCTTGAGAGGGCGCGAAGGAGGAGAAAATTTACCCCTCCAGAAATTTCCCCAGGCGGAGACACATAAATACCGCGACGCGCTTTGGGAGAGCTCTCTTTCAATTTCGACAGCGGCGACGACTCAAGCTAATTCTTCGGCGATAGTACTTGGTTAGTGCAGGAGTATATTTTTACTTGCTTAGTTAAAGCTGATTTGAGAAACGCGGTACTAAGTGATAGAATTCAGAAGTGAAGTGCATGAACAGTGTTAGCACTAACATTACGCAAGAAAGCAAGCGATGTGATTGCTTTAAATCTGAAATAGTTTCATAATTGAAATAAATTCGCGCAGAAGGACTCTAAACGAAATCCAGCATTTAATTTTGTACGCCACGATCACGCACGCTCAAAGTGTGGTATGTCGGCCGAGTGCTAGAAGCATTCAATTCAATAACGCTAGTTATTCGAGGCTGGGAGCGCGAACGACGGGTACGCGGCACGCAGAAGGACGACTCCAGTGAAGACTCAAGCGTAGGCGAGAAGGACTCTGACCAATTACGTGGATGGTGGAATCCGGAGAGATCGAGAGAAAGGTCTGGAATTTGGACGAGTAGTGGAATCCTGAGATCGAAAGAAGTGGTGTAACCGTGGAACATCGAACCAGTCAAGCGACGCGGCGAGGACTGTGAGCGACCGAAAACCCCAAGGTTAACTGATGACAAGCGGGAAGGCGATGTCGAGGTAAAGAACTCGCAACTTCTTTGCGGCAATTTGTTGGGAAATCGTGTAGCTTTAAATACCAGGCGAAGCGTCCTAAAATAGGTGAAAGTTCCAAATAATTACTGGGAGAAACATTTCGAATGTATGAGCGGCAGTTTAGATTTCATTCGCTGTACGCACCAGTAAATTCGTTTGAATGCCATACCTTGTACAACTTTTCTAGAGTGAATATGATATTTCATGTAGTGTAAAAGTGATCTTGTTTGAAAGTCACGCTTTTATTGTATTATATTAGGGATAATTAGTTGCTATAATTTGTAAAGGTTACGATTTAAGTAACGTGTGTGTTACGTTTATTTTTGTTTGAGTTCACAGCATTGTAATAAATGTGCAGCTTAAGGCTGACACCTGTGAACAGTCTATGATAGAATAATTGTAGAGAATCACTTAAAGGGCCGTGCACGGAGAAAACTTAAGAAACAAAAGTTAAATGAGGTACACGAAATAATTCAGAAAGAGGTAGAAGCACAAGAATTGTAAATAGTACTTATTGAAGTATTAAGGCAGTCGAGGTGACGCCTATACATTTTTTTGTGGTTGTGTTCTTTTCTTTTTGTTGTTTCTGTTTTCTTTGCAGTGACCATCTACGCAAAGTGCATATTTTATTGTATACTTGTGCCACTGTGTAATTTGTTTACTCGCTGAATATATGCTCATTTTACCAGAAGTTTACCTAATTCATTGTGTCAAGGGTTAAGACCTTTCTCATACCCGAAAGATCCTGCTTCCTGAGAATTCAAAGCTCGCTTCACGAGCATTCATTGTTTTACGCTTCATCGCCACCGGCTGGAAGGTAGTAGGTGGATGTGTTACAATATATATATATATATATATATATATATATATATATATATATATATATATATATATATATTGTAATACACTCACCTACCTACTTTACCACACGTTGTGGGTCGTGATAGCATGAATGCTCGTGAAGCGAGCTTACAATTCTCAGGAAGCAGGATCTTTCGGGTATGAGAAAGGTCTGAACCCTTAACACAATGAATCAAATATAATAATAATATGAACATATATTCAATGAGAAAATTTACAGTGTCGCAATTTCACAATAGGTTATTGCACTTTAAGTAACTGGTTACTGAAAAAATGAAACAAGACAAAAAAAAACATATAGGCGTCACCTCGACTGCCTGAACACACTTTCATCAACTACAATTTAGGATTTTATTACTCCTTTCTGAGTTTTCCCCTACTAAATTATTTACTCTTTTGGCCTCTAGTTTTCCGTGCACGGCTTCTTTTCAAATGAATTTGATACTGGTTTCAAAGAAACCCTTTCACAGGTGCTAGCCTTGGGCTTCGAACTCACTATAACACTAAACACAAAAAAAAATATATACGTGGCATTCACGTTACTTAATTCATACTCCTTTACATGTCACAAAAGCAATTACTTGAAACATAATACAACAAAGTGATCTTTCTGGATAATACTAACTGTACAACATATAAAATTTCTGAATCATTTACGTAAAATTGTACAAGGTAGACTTCTTTAAATGAATCTACTGACACGTGCGGTAAATGGCCTGGAAACTGCCCCTCACACAGTTCGAAATACTTCTCCCTCCTATTTTAGACGTTTTACCCACTTTTAACACTGCCTTTACCTCACCAGCTCTGCTTCGCTCGCCTGTAGGTAACCTTGAGGATTTTCTGCCGCTCGCCCCGCGTTGCGTCGTCTCGCGTGCTGTGCTGCGACGAAGCAGTTCCTTCCTCTCAAACGCCGCCAAGCCACCAATTTCCACACCTTTCTCTCGTTCTGAACCCGTACTATCTTCGCTCTAGACCACGTCCTTCTCGCCTACGCTTCTTTCTTCCTCGGGTCGTCCGTCTTCCAACGCTTCGTACACGTTTCTTCGCGCTTCCAGCCTCGAAATTATTAATGTTGCAAGAGTTATGCTCACATGCTCGGCCGACCTACCACACTTTAGGCATGTGTGATCTCAGCGTGCAATGTGAGATGCTGGATTAAATTACTGTCCTTCTGCGCGAATTTTACAACTTTTGAAGTTATTCCGATGTCAAAACAGTTACTTGGCTTGCTCTCCGAATTATTGTGACCGCGACGAATGATTTTGCACTCAATCTCCTAATTACTTCACTTTTCTAAGAAACGTTTTCCGAGCTAGCTTTTAACTATCAAGTTAAAGTAAACTCCTATACTATCTATTTGTACTCGCCGTTACAGTTGTAGCAAAAGAGCTTCTTCTGGTCGCCGCCGCTGTTACCGTACAAGAGAGCTTCTGGTTGCCGTCGCTGTTGCCGTAAAAGAGAGTTTCTTCTGGTCGCCGTCGTAGTTGTCGTAAAAGAGAGCTCCTCCGAGGCGCGCCGCGATACTTATGATACTCGCGCCTGGGGAAATTTTTGGAGGGGTGCATATTCTCCTCCTTTCGTGACCTCACGGAAAAACATTACCCACTAGTTCGGGCGTCGCAGTTTGAAAAGCTGCGGGCAGATGGCGCGTTTACCGGCCATCGCTCCGCCGCGTACTCTAGTCCTCTCTGTTAGTGAGCTACTTTACATAACTGATGGTGGCGTTATGGGGTTGTCTAACCCCGTGACGTCACAATATATATATATATATATATATATATATATATATATATATATATATATATACTAATATATAAAGACAGAAGTGCGTTGTCTTCCAACGCGGTAATATTTGAATCTACTGAACCAATGCCGATGAAACTTTTGTGCTAACTTCCTTTAAAGGTCTGGAGTACTATAGGCTATGATTTACAACCATAAACTGTAATATATTTACAAAATAATTACTTTTCTCGACATTTTTGGCATAGCTTTACATCACAGATTCAAGAGCGCATCAATGTCAATAGTTTAGCTGTGCGCCACCGGAGGATGACGTCTGAGATCTACTACTGGTTTCATCAATGTCCAGAATTATTACGAGATTCATTGGACTTGGAATAACGTTATGTAATGTCCCTGTATGAACGGTGGTGATTTGTTAGTTCTGAACATTGGTGGAATATTTGGAAGAAATCGGTAACTAAAGTGGTAAAGATGACAAGGTACATGCATTATCCTTAATCCGTGGTATACACAAATTGGTTATAAAACATTGGAGTTTGAATTTGTACAGAAATGAGGTAGGTTGAGACAGTGCAATGTACAATAATATATAGTACAGAATATACAGTAATCTACAATGTATTATATATAGATATCGTATACATTCTAAATAACCTCTTCTTTTACAGAAATTTGTAAACATTGAATTTCTTGAAACAATGCGAGTGTCAAGTTGTCAAAACAGACTAAACAAGTGCGAATAGATGGACAGTCTATAAACGTTTTGAAACGGCTATTAAGAGAAGTGCGACTTGCTGAAGTACTCACTCGCACTATTGAAAATAATACTGCAAGGAGGGATGCAAATGTAAATAATTCTCTACGTAGTACGGTTGCTTTTCAATAGCACTCACAATTTGACTATTAACACAGTTCTCATGTTCAAATTGGTAAAATGTAAAATGTTTGTATGTTTTGGTTTCATCCAGTTGATTTTTTCTTCATTATGTGCAGAAGATTAGTGCAGTAGTACTATGTAATTAAGCAATGATCACTTACATATTGAGAATAATCTGTGCTATTATTTTACATTGCAATTGCTCCCAACGTATGAATTGGTTTCTGTTATTCGCATTTCAAGATCTTTAATATATAGCACTTCTGATCAAATAATGAAGCTAATATGGTTTTGTTCAGAAGATTGTCAATTTAGTGTGTACCCATAATGTACATGTTGATGGATCAGTATTGTTCTCATGCTTCAATGTTATGATTAATTGATTTACATAAAAAAATAAGTTTTATTCTACACGTAGTTTAAACTTATATATATTTTTCGTCTTCAAAATAATTATAAATACTGGCAATTACGTTCAATATTGATACTTTCATTTACTTTTATGATTATGATTCGTCAATTACGTTTTTACATATACATTCATATTCCATATCTATCTTCTAGCGTCTCCGTGCGAGAACTCTGGCATGTTAAACTTCGCTTAAAACAGCCAGTCCCTTCAAGATCACGATTTGACAGATCAATTTCAAATATTTGTTTATGAATACAAGAGAAGACAAAATATAAAAAAGAGTAAGTTTTACTATGTGACAATTTATTGACAGTATTGGAAGTAATATGTGAAACTCCACAAAAAAACAACACAAAATATACGTGAGTCTACAAGTATTTTATTCTGTAGTTTAGGATTGTTTATTGTTTTTAGTTATAAAGTGAAGAAAGTTTAGGAGATGGAAGCCCAAATAAGAAAAATATAATTTTTTGTGAAAAAGTGAGCGAGGTAGACCGGAAATTTCCCAATGGGGGTGAAGAGAAGACAGGGCTATCGAAACGTGGCCATGCAGAGCATGGCAGGGAGAAGCAGGGGGGGAGAAGGGATACAACATAAGAAGATAGTACGCCCTACCACAGGGTATGAAAAAATGGAATTCCTCTCCCTGACTAATAATTTACTATAAACCTGAGCAACGCCGGGTACACCAGCTAGTAATATATATATATATATATATATATATATATATATATATATATATATATATATATTTACATTAACATGTGAATCAGTTCTCAACTAATTATATTAGCAAACGTTTGGATTGCTTTCGATTAACCTCTCAAAGGGAGTATGCAATTAAGTTAATGAATCGCAAATCTGCTTCTCAGCAGGGGCTACCAACAAGTTATTAAAACTTAAAGAACATTAATGAAATCATGAATATTTAGCTACTTCAAAAATTACACTATTTAGTTTTCATTCACTTTAATTTTTAATAATCTGAAATAAGAAGAAAATATAATAATATCGCAATAATAATTGTTATATTTATAATTATATTACATAATAAATGCAGGAGATAGAAAATAATTCAGGAACTCTATCAAAAAACATACATTCGACATTTCAACACAAGAAGCCACAATGTAAATGGTCATTGGTGGGAAAGAAACAACACAGTGAATACAAAAACAATAATCGTAAAGGCATTCAAGTTCAAACGCTCTCTTTAAATGGGAATAATAATTATATTAATAAAAAGAACAATATTTACATTAATTACAAAATCTACATTATTTACATTATAAAAACCATGAATTAACCATGAATTATTAAACCATGAATAATGTGCACTTTTAACTATTTTTAATATAATTTTTATTTCCATTGAGAAAAATCAGCACTTCGGCGGTTTCTGGATTCAAGGAATTTCGCCTTTCTGTGATTATCTGGTCAACCTTTGAAACAATTCTCTCTGCCGGCACAGACTTTGCAGGAACACACAGGTACCACATTGCAACATCAGACAACCCACTTGCCCTGTTGTCCTCAAGCCAAAATGTGACCGGATCAGTCAATTCGGGTTCGACCTGTGTCTCAACGTACTGAAAAACACAAATAGTTTCATCCACAGTAGCAGTCGAAACTGTTCTAGGTGTTTTGTTTTTCTGGAGATATTTCAATAAAGCGCTTCCAAAAATGCTAGCCGATTCTTCCGAATTTTCCCCCTGAGTGGAACTCTGTCTTTGTTCCCTTTTCTTAAAAAAATGTGCAATTTCATCTTCGGATTGTTTCCGAGCTTCCTCTGCATGATCAGGAACACGAAAAGCGACTTTTTTGAAACGAGGGTCCAAAAACGTGGCTAACCGTGGTACCGAACGCGTCTCATATGCGAAAAGGCGTGACTGCACAATGTTAATAATGCCTTGAAGAACGCCTTAGTAGTATCCATTGTGAAGGTTTCTTCTAAACTTGAAATGTGAAGAAATAACCCATGTACTAATGGGATTATTTTGGAACGTATTTCGTATTGCTCCCCTGAAATATCCGTTGTTATTGTTTCCAAGGGAGTGGTGATGCTTACAATTTCTGCTAAGATTATCCATTCTTCAGCTGAAACATGTATACAGAGATGAGATGATATTATGTGCGCTCATAATTCTTTATTTCAGAGAGTATTTCAGTATTTTTATACAAAGCTATATCTAACCTGATAGTACTGGAGGGGCGTGTACAATATTTGATTGGTCAATTATCAGCTCATCTTTCACTTCAAGCAATCGAGAGATCATATGCTGTTCCATCTTTTGGGAACGAGCTGCACCACACGCAGTTTGGTTTTCCCCGCTGCCTCCTGCCTGAAAAGCCCAAGAGCACTTCTCATTATTTGGGGTCATCTGTTCCGGATCCTGCGAGATAATTGTATGTCTGACGTGAGTGAATGTTTTAGAATATCCAGGACAAAGTTAAACGGAGTTAATAAATTCGTATATCATTATGGATTAGTGTGACACAATAATATACAAATAGCAGTTTTTAGTTAAAAAACTACAATTATTGGTCCAACTTTATCAATCAATACATCTTATTATTACTTTTAATTAAAAAATGCCTCTAGATTAATTTAAATTCAAAGAGGTTTAATGTACAATTGTATCCGAATTTTTTCATACAAGTCGCAAATTATTAAACTCAAGTTAATACTTTTTGCGTGTCAAGCAGTTAACTTTTCTAATACTCTGCTTCGTGCATATACTTCTTTTATATGAACGACAAATAGTTCTCACTTTGTAGTCCTCTTTTCGGCATACTCCGGCACTACAATTTGAACTTCGTTAGAGTTGTTATAAATAACAACAAAAGGATATTTGCGGAAGCCTAGCGAATGAAAAAGAAATTTAAGTACTCGATGTCCCCAACTGTGGACCACGCTCATAACTTCTAAACGGTCCACCATATCGAAATTATGTTTCTCTCAACAATACAGAACCATGGGGCAAGTAATATGCTGCAGAGATAATGTTCATAATATTTATCAGGAGGAATTGTTCATAATATTTAAATTCCTCGGCCGTATACCAATATAAGTAATACCCGTCACTCAAAATAACAGGAAATAGCAAGGAATGCCGAAAATAAGTGCCCAGGGGTCACTACGTCCCGTTATCATCATATATTCATTTTCAAGACAGCGAGTCGCCGGCGGCGACATTGGCCTTATCAAACTAAAAATGGATATCCTGATAACTACAGATATAACGCTCCTTCCCGAAAATGGAAGTAACGGACAAAAAATACGTTGCGCGCCATCAAATACAACAGTTTGTAAATAAGTGAATAATATTATATAAATAAGTAAATAAATAAATAATCGTAAAAGTCCTTGAAGGTATATCTAAGATTTTTTCATCTAATCAAAATCACAGGATTGCTCTTTACAACACTTTAAGCACATGCACTAATGAAAGCATTTTTAAATAGCCAGTTGCCTGAATCATTAAACTCCAACACAAGTAACACTGCACAAGTTATTCTATATAAAAAATGTGTCATTTTGATACGCTTGTCTAATATTAAATTCTACGTGGAGTAGTTAATCACTACAATGTTTTGTAAAAATTACTGCACATACATTCAAAATCTTGCAGCTCTTACAAAAAAATCTTCAGCAAATACAAAGTAATATACTACAAAGTAAATATTACCTACCCTTGATAATGCACGTCTTCCGGGCATGGAATATCAAGGATTTAGGGCCTTTACAAACTCCTGAAACTCTGCGTTTTCTACAAGAGAAAATGCATGTCGGAAAGTATGAATTTCATTAGTGCTGCATCGATTTTGGTTTTTTCCTCGCTATCGTCACTGTACATGGGTCAAGAACTGCTATTCTGGACACCGATGGAATCCTTATGACATCGACGTAGATTTGAAGTTCCTCCTCCTGTGGAATAATTTCTTTCACATAGGTTACATTTCGCCTGCTTCCTACTTTCGTCTATAGCAAAATGTAACCACACATGGCAATGCCTTTGACATGCTGAAAGTTGTAACAAAATCAGAACCTAATAGTCGAAATGCTAGAGACACACTGACTGAACGTCTCAACACTCCACGAACTTTTGAAGTAGCACGCAAATTAGACGTTCCAACCGTAATATTCCAGTGCATTTCATTCACCCGCGCTCCATATCGAGCCAATACCAGCGCTGTGCGCGCGCATTCTGATTGGCTTAGTGAACTGAACCAGTTCCGCAGCTTGAACAAGTGCAACCGGACCTCCGAAGAATCGGAGATAAGGCTTCATTCACAATGCAAACTTAAACGTAACCGTAACGTAGCCGCAAAACCTAGAAATGGGTTATAAAGCGAGATCATTCACAATGCCTTGACGTAAACGTAGACGTAAGACGTAAACTTAAGAGCTCGCAAGCTCCAAGCTTCTACGTTTAAGTTTACGTCGAAATTCTACCGAAGACCAATCAGAGTGCAGCATGAAAAAAAAACAAATGCACAACGAAAACCGCGAGAAGGAAGGTCGACTCCAGATCGATTCTTGTTTATGCGTGTGTATTGGTGTGTATAGTCGAAAGGTAGAGCAGAGAAGTTTGTGGAGTTTTGGTACGAGTTGCGAAGTGTTGGTTCGAAATGGCAAACAAAATTGTGACCTTCGATAATGCAAAAGCAAAAGGCGAAATCGATAGGAGAGTCGAAAAAAATGCTAGAAACGAATCGATCAATATGTTGAATTCTGATTGGTTCAGGCAAAACCTACGTTCCAGCTTACGTTTGCTATTGTGAATGATCGTTTCTACGTGAAAAGATTACTGCATAATTTTACGGCTTACGTTACGTTTAAGTTTGCATTGTGAATGAGGCCTAACCGAAGGAGCGCAGTAATCAGTAGATCCGAGTCATCACTCGGAGGCCAGGCTCCGTATGCCAGCACTAAGTAATACTGAATGTGTACACTGATTAGAAAGATCGTCCCAGAATCTTCACAGCTTTCGACTTACAACACACCGTAGGTACCCGAACAACTTACCATGCGCAAATCACGCTGTGGCGTAGGACTACTCAGGGCGCCATAACGTACGTCACATTAGTATGGAGACTTTTATACGCAGGGGATGTTAGTCCCCACCAAAGAGTATATCTCAGAGATGGCACTCAATGGTAAACGGAGAAGCCTTATTTGCCAATTTCCTGTGTCGCCATATGCAATTGTATTGATTTCTATTGGGCAAATGAACAGCCAATAGCGTAGAAGTAACCGAAAAATTTGAAAAAAAAAACAACAAAAAAAAAACAGTTACGCGGAAAGTTTAAAATTTTCTCCATATTTACTCCATATAATTTTCAAAATCACTCCCTATATTTTCAACCTTAACTATTCAAAAAATAAAAAAAAGAATTGTAAGGAATTTATGGACGTAAAATCAAATTAGAGCAGTAAAATCTAGTATTTATTGAACATATTGACAATATTACAATTTTATAATTTCAATAGCATTAACAATTTTGTTATACATAAGGAAATAAACACAGACTAGTACACAAATTCAACTGTAACTTTACTTGTTTCTTCTTAATAAAATTTCCAATAATTACTTTTTATAGACAGTCACAAATCCATTTATTAAAACAAAATGATTTTTACATTACAAAAGTATCTTGTAAGAAACAGCATTTTAAACAAGAAACAGCATTTTGTTAAGAAAAAACTTATTAACAGACAGCCTGTTTTGGCCTGTTTCATTTTTGTAACTTTACTTAGAGACATACCAAATTAATGTGAATACTATGGAATACTATTTTATTACAGAGCACTTTATATGAACAGTGCTTAAAAGAAACTAATGAAAACATTTTCGCACCTTTGCTCAGGTAAAACAAATCATTACGATACAATTGGTAAAAGTGCCATTTTATTTTGTGAGTAGGAAAGATGGTGACAAGAGGCCAATAAGTGAAGTGCCCCAATCTTATATGCAAAATGAAATCGCTTTCACTGTGAGTCTTAAATCAGTATTACTGCCTTTCATTTCAATTCAAAAATATAAATCACCTAATTATGTAGTTACACTAGTGCTAAAAATTGAACTTTTAGCATATTGTCCAAACCTCAAACGTAACTGCACTTACTGCTTTAGATATAATAAAAATAACAAACATTCTATTTTTGTTATCTACATTTCCTTACAAGGTTTAACAATCTATCTTTCCAGTTCCAGTTTCAATTTTATTGAGATGCATTGTAATGTCTCCCATGTCTCTCATGATTTTCTCCCCATACGTCACATACAGTTTTTGACTGTTTTTGAATAAATAAATAGATAAATATAGGTCACATGCATTATAACATCCCATTTTTTAACCAATGAGTGAAATTTCCCATTGTCCAGCTCTGATCCAAAATGTTCATTATAACAGAATACTGCATTTAAAACTACAGCTCAGGTGTTTATGACATACAGGTGGTGAAAATAAGGGTGCGCTTACAATTTAACATTTATGAGAACGTAACTAAAAATATGACTTGGAAAACTATATTTTTTACAATACCCCATCAGAGGTACAAGTATTGTTTCTTTGGTTGTAATCTATTAAATGAGATCTTTTTGGACCCTCTATTACATTTTTTGTGGTTTTGTTGTTTGGTTACAAAGAGTGGAATGTAACTGGTCCAACAATGCTTATGATCCAAAATATAATTCTGGAAATTGATTGTCAATGTGCAATAATTTGATTGCACCAGGCACTGAGCCTGGGACAGATATTCAAACAACTGAGCTGTGGAATTAAACACTGCATTCATTTCTCATGACAATTCACAACCTAATAGAGATCAGCATTCACATTCAGAATGTAATTGGCATGAGGATGAACAAAATACAATGATACACACATTATAGAATAAAAATTGAATCAAGGCAGTTTGTCATGAGAAACAATTATTGCCAGAACAGTATAACATGACATATGCAACTTATATCAATACCAATAATACAAATTAATTAATACTAACACTAAAAATATATCACAGACCAGATACTAAGAATTAAACAAATCCTAAAAATGCATAAATATAGTCTCTGAAACAGGTACACAAAGTTTTTGTATTCCTAATTTCTCAATAAAGTGTCTTAACATAGCAAAAAAGACATTCTAAATTTGTGAAAATGACTATCTTTTACAGAATGAATTTCATCTTAAAATTTAATTTAATTTAATTAGAATTTCCTAATCAGATGTGGGAAATATAGTTTATGTAATGGATCTGTATCCAATGACAGAATATACGCTGATCTTAAAACGCTCAATACTTGTACCATTACAAACTTAGCGTAAAGGTATGTTCACAGACTTTGTGCAGAATGAAGAAAGTCATTCACTGCACATAACAATAATTCTTTAAAATGATCTCCCTGAGTTCTCAAAGAGAACAAATTTAAAAAGAAAATCTTCTTTCCATGTTAATTGACCTTATTGGGGTATAATTTTAACATTAAAAATATTAGATCAACATTGTTTTCACTCATATGAATCTGTACCATGGTTTTAACTGCAAAATATACTGATTACCTGCAATAACTTTTCACACATTTCATACCAGTGTGTTTGCAATACCAATCTCATGATATCTCTAATAATAAAATAAAGCAAATTTGAGTGGACCAAATATGTGCGTAGCCAGAAAAAAGCAGTGTTAATCCATTAACTGATATGGTCCCCAATTGGGGATATCAAACATATTTACTTTCTCATATATATACGTATATACGGAGTAATACATGTAATATAGAGAAAGTTAAGTAATGTTGCGGAAAATCAATTTCGAGATTTCCACATAACGTTTGGGGGTCATGTGGTTTTGGGGTCATAGGGTTCCAAAACAGTGTT
>BLKR01016054.1:0-38428 GCA_011170035.1 Teleogryllus occipitalis
TGTTTGTGTGGTTAGTGTGTGTAAAGTTTGGGATATTTTGAGTGTTAGACAGTCTGGGGAAATTAGTTTGGTTATTTTGGGGTGGTGCTGATGATGACCCATTGATTCTAGATCTAATTGGAGGATCTTTGAGGTTAGGTTTTTGGCTTATTTTTTTTATAATAGGGGCATTCTACTGTTCTGAAGTCTGCTCTGTGGTTTCCTTGACAGTTATAACATTTAAATGGTTCATTTTTATGGGGGCAAGTTGCAGAATAGTGATTTTTGGAACAATAAATGCATGCTATTTTATGATTACAATTATTTTTTGTATGGCCAAAATCTAGACATCTCATGCATTGCATGGGGCCTTTAGGTCTTTTTCTCCTTTCAGCTTTTACTATTAGATAACAAATTTGTCTTACTTCTAAAATATTTTCTATGTTTTCTTCCCCGTTGAATTCGGCTGCTATTACTGGAATTGGATTACTGTCTTTTCGGAGTCTAGTAACTTTAACGAGTGATGGATGTTTTTCTTTTAATTCAGTGTAGATTTCCTCTTCTGTGATGGATGTGTGAATATTTTTAAATACAACTGAGAATTTCTTATTTGCTGGGTCCTTGTAGGTATGAAACTGTCTTCCTGTGTTGATTAGATATTTGGTTATGTCTCTGAAATCACTGACTTTTTCAGGTTGTATTTTTACGTTATTATTTATGAATTGAAGTGTGAAACTGTTTGTTACTTTTGTATTGATTTCCTTGCTGAAATTCGTGATGTTAGTTATATTAGCTACATAAATTGGTGGGATTTTAACTGATTCTGACACACTTGGCGAGGTTTCATTAACGTAACTAAACCTATTTTGATTGTTGGGATCTGGTATTTTGTTCAGTTCTTCAAATCTGTTGTAAGTTCGGACCGAATAACTATACTGGGTTGAACTGTCTATGTTGTCTTGTTTTGAATGCAGGTTAGACCTTTTGGTGTCGTTAGACGTGGTATCACCATCTGAAGGACGCTTTAAATTTTGCCCTGCGGCATGTTGGCTTGAAGCGTTACCTTGTAGAGTATCCGGGTTTTGCTGCTCCATCGATGTCTGTTGATTTGGTTGACGTTCCATTGTCGTTTGACTTGGTTGAGATTCCATTGATGTAACTTCGTCACTGACGGTTGCCGTTTGTTCGTACAGCATCGATGTGTTTAGGTCTGGGATGGAATAATCACTGTTGAGCGTTATTAACGCATTATTGATGAGCTGCCCGGTTGTCGGGCAGTATCCATTGTACATAATGCTTAGCACTCACTAGTGGACTGTTTCCACAGACCACAAGATTTGCGCTGGTTCACAATTTTTACTAAGTCGCACGGTTATCACTGGTCACACCGACAAGAACGATCCGTTCGGTTCGACAGTCGAGCGCGGGAAAAAAAAAAAAAGCTCTCTAGTTATAACAGTAAATATGCATCGCCGGTGTTCGGCCCTGCGGTGGGCCACTGTGCTTGGCCGCACCATGCGGTCGGTCGGACGGCACGCTTCCCACGAGCGGGGCTGCAGTGCGGCGCGGCGCGGCGCTTACGTGTCTGGGGAGGAGAATTGCATTCGTTAGGTGGCGAGCGGCCGCCAAATTGAGGAAGTTTGCGCGGCGGCGCGCGCCGGCCGGGCTTCTCCCGACCCACGCGCCCCCCAGCCCCTCGCCCGCGCCTCGGAGGCGGCCAAACGGCTCGCAGATAACTTGCGCGTATTTTTTTAATTGGCTTAAGCTCCTATTAACTACATGGTCATTAGTAGGGGGCGGATTTTAATCAAGTGTCATTGATTCTGGTCACTTTTGAACAATGCCTTGTGGTATAGACATTAATTTTATGTTATGACGAAAGGATATAATCCGTATTTATTAGTCATTTTTTGTGCATTTTTCGTTGATTTCGACTAATATGTCATGTTTTACCTTCATCCGTTGTTTTTGAAGGATTTGTTGCTGATTTCATTGACTTTAATATACATTTAATAGTATTTGCTTCAAATAATATTTACGAGATGCAACAAACGTTTTCCACTGAATTCCTTAGTAGCCTATTCGATTTCGTCGCTCAGAAATTGTAAGGTCAGCCGTTGTGAGTATGTAAATTAAGGTTCCTGTGACGCCTATCATTGCCGTTGTCGGTTCAACCGATTTCGCAATCACTAAGGACAGATATTTTCTGGTAAAGAACAGTCCAAACCCAAAGTTTGCAAGCTGAGTTCACTTGAATAAAAAGAAACAAGCCTTAATTACATCAGTAACATACCCAACAGCTTAAGTTTTTCATCTGAACAGTTTCTTTATAAAAAAATATGTATTTTTTGTGCTTTTATGGCATTTTAAAAACTTTTCAACAGCATTTTATTGATCATTTTTAGTGATGTTTTAGGTGGTCAAAATCAGCGACATCACGTATAGTGGGTATTTTTCTCTTCATATATTTTCGATAACATTGATTTGTTAATAATAATATAATATCTGGTTAACAGAGACGTGCAGTGGAATTGTCATGACGGATATCCATCTACCTTTTAGTGATGATCTAATCCCTGCGGAATCCCGTGAAAATTGGTAATGGTCAATGTGGGTTCGCAGCCAGTTTTCCCGAGGTTCTCTCACGTTATCTCTCATTCCACTAGAGATTTCATCATCACCCTTTGCATATCACTCATACCAGTTATGGCTGAAAACGCCGGATACTGAGGATAGTAATAAAGATTATTGTTGCGTTCAGGAAGGCCGCCTTAACACGGAGTAGAATGCTCCTGCGACTGTTGAAAGTAGAGCTTGTGGGTTCGAATTCTGCGCAAGCTAATATATTCTCAAAGAAGAAAAAGAAATAACAAATACGTTAAATTAACTCGTGAGTCGTCGCTGAAATAGGTATCATTTGATATCAATGCATTTCTTGCACTGTTTGAAGACATTGTCGGGAAACGGCATTTTATTCTAGGTAGTATGTCTTCTCTCAGCGTTCTTTGCTCTTCTACTCCAAGCGTCTGGAATCTTGATGAGAATTTATTATTTAAGATCGCTTCCCTGTGGCTCTCATTCTGTTGTGACACAATAACTGCTCGATTTTCTTGTTGAAAACCATGAAGAAGTTTGTGTTTGACGTAACTGTAATACCCCCCACCCCAGCATCACATCCTAACCAGAGATCTTATGTTCCTTTCGGGCCATCGAAGTAGAACGAAACAAACCTTTATACGTGCTTCTGCGAGCGGAGAAGTGGCTTTAATGTTGCTGAGACGGAAGCAATATCGCGGAACGTCTTCAGTGTGCGTGGAGGGTCATTGCGAGAACAGCCCCCTCGACGTCCGAAGCAGGAAGACATCGCAGCGACAGGGGTGCTCTCTGGCGAAACAATGGAGCAAGCCACGACCATTCAACCGCCACCTCGCTCCCTCTACACACACACACACACCCTCAGCTTCCTCCTCACCCAACCCTTTATCGCTTACCGATCCTCACTCACTCCTTTCATTTCCCCTCACCCTCCATTACAATAACCATTTCACTCGCTTTCTCATCACTTAACTTAACGTCCACTCCTCACCCTCTACCTCGCTATCACAGCTCCCCCACTCTTCATTCACCACTCACTCACCCTATCACTTCTCTCACTTCCTATCTCATCCTCCATCTCACCTGCTTCCTTACCAACACTTGTCTCCCTACAGCCCCTCACCTGTTTGCTTCGCATGCCCATTGAATCATTCCTTATTCTCTGATCCCCCATCCACCTCATCCTCCCTGGTCCACAACTCTCATCCCCCTTCAGCCGCCTTTTGTGCTCCCTCGTCCTCTGCGTGCCCTTCTTCGCTCCAACCTCAGCGTTCTTTACTCTTCTACTCCAAGCATCTGGAACCTTTTGTTTCTTCAGCCGCATCGGATTTTCCCTGCGCAGCATGCAATTCTTTGAGATTTTTCTTCCTTTTACTTCGACTTGCTCTTTGTAGTTCCCTTTGTCCCCTTCTAAGCTTTGTTTTCTTCTTGTTACATCAAAAATGATTAAACTCTCAAAATGGTTAAAACACTTCAAATCACATGAACTACTGTTACGTCAGCTGTGGAACGCAATAGAGTAAGATCTGTTAATTGACACTATGGTGATAAAAGTTGAAATTCAATGGAAAGGGACTTCGGAATAAAAACATTTCGAGTCAAATATCGTAGTGAATTAACAAATTTGCGAAATGATAGTTATTCTTGTCATTATGCCAATGAAGATAACTGAATTTTTCACAGAAACGTAACTTTCCATTCCACAGAAAGGTAAATGAGCTCTACCTACAGAATGGCCATTTCACTTAAATTCTCCACATTAGTGCACGAAAGTAATAACCGACAGAACGAAACATTCACATCGGAAGAAACTCCTTTATACTCACCCTTCTCAAATCACTCACACCACTTTCTTCCACTCTATCCCACTATCATTTCATCCTAGTAGCACCCCCTTCCAACCTTACACGGCTCCTATCCAGCAAGTCCCAAACATTCGGTATTTTTACTTCGGTGAAGCACCGAAGTGGAATTGGAAACAGTCGGACGCAGGCGGCGGTAAAAGTCGCTACGCTCGACGCGGGCAAGGAGAGGAGTGGCGGGGTGTGCGCAGCGAAGGCGGGGCGGGGCGGGAGCGGGGCGGGAGCGGGGCGGGAGCGGGGCGGGAGCGGGGCGGGAGCGGGGCGGGAGCGGGGCGGGAGCGGAGCGGGAGCGGGGCGGGAGCGGGGCGGGAGCGGGGCGGGAGCGGGGCGGGAGCGGGGCAGTGCGGCGTTGATACCGGAAGGTCGTAGACGCGCGACTTACGAGGCGGGTCCACCGCTCCGGAACGGTTCCGGAAGAATCTCGGGAATGTTAGAGAGTCGTAAAACCCCACGGAACGTGCGGTTTATTTTTCCACTTTATGATATTTCGAGTGCCCGGCGACGAAATCGAGGCGAGACATCAGGTCGGGGAGAGCGGGAGTAGTCGGGGATGGGATGGGGAGTGTGGTGGCCACGGTGTCTGATGTCGTGACAGCGGCAGATAAACTCTGGATTCGATTCCTGCGGATTTCTTTCGCTTTTAAGACCAAAGTTGGCTTAAAACGTATCCGTTTCGAATGGAAAAATATAGTTTCCACGCACTTCACTTTCACAACAAATGGTTGAATGAACAGCCAATAAATTAAGAGATGATTTGCATATAATTATAATGCTCAGTTTAATAAAACTATTATAATTGAATGCAAATAAACAAATAATTACGAGAGAGCACTAAGACGTAGATATTATGTTAAAAAGTACAGTTCGAATGTTTACGGTACCATCGTCATTTCGTCATGTCGTCAATAATATCCATATGCATTCTAATTAGTGTTTCTTCATCACCTCAGGAAATTGTCAGCTTAAGGAATTCTTATTTATTGTTTGCTTTATGGTTGTACTCTGTATGAAAAATATTCAAGAGAATATAATTGTGATTGTACCGTGCCCACCACTAGTGCACAACTTGTGGTTTCCTACAAGTATGTAATTGCATTTGATGCCTAAATTTAGCCCGTCACAAGCACAAATTATCTATCGTTTCATGTGAAATTACGTACCAATACTATGAGATTTACCTGAAATATAAAATTATGTCCTTTTTTGACTGAGAATGTCATGAATTCTTCTTAGGAGCATCAATGAACGCAAATTAGAATTTCCACTTTATTTATTTATTTATTTATTTATTTATTTATTTATTTATTTATTTATTTATTTATTTATTTATTTATTTATTTATTTATTTATTTATTTATTTTATTTATTTATTTATTTTACGTCAAGAAAACAGTTAAAAAACTGCGTATAACGTGCTATGGGGAAAAGTGAAAAGTGAAAAGTGAAAGCGCAGTCACTTCAGGCAAGGTAGAAGCGCTTTGAAATTTTCTTTCAAATGCTGGGGTAAATTAATTCAGAGATGACATATGCATGGAATTCGAGCATTGCAAAAGGCACTTGAAACAATGTAATAACGACAAAGAGTGTGAAGTTGATAAGCATACATACTGTGATTCTCATTGAGCCAGACAAAACCCACAAATATCTTGGTATGGAAAAATGAGAAAAGTTCGAACGATACAGTAGAGGAGAGAATTAGCAAGAAGTATTACAGAAGAGTAAGACATGTTCCTCTTTGTGTCACGCAAGGAAGGAAAGGACTCAGACAAATTGAAGCCTCTTGGAACAATGCAGTAGTTGCAGTGGGAAAGTTTGTGGTCAGTCATCAAGACTGACACTTATGAGGACGGTCATTAAATAAGACAGAAAGTTCATTAATATAAACATTGTATGTGCAGGAAGAAAACTTTCAGAACGACACAATGTAGAACTCCTAGTACAACAGACCTAATAACACACTCAACTGCTGTGGCTACTTGACATGAAACATGAGAAGGAAAGATAATCGTGGTGACAAACCATTCCATGGCCAACATCTGAAAAGAATAGACAAGGAACTGATCAACAAAGACCAATCATGTAGATTTAAATGGAGAAGATGAAAGCCATAATAGGAAGTAATTGTAATGACTGTCGATCAACATTGAGAACACAACATTATGATGAGGGAGTTCTCAAACTTTACCATGATCAAATTTCCACAAAATGCCCTATTTGTCAGGAAAAGGTAGAAAACTTCATTGTGTGGTCTCAGCATGTCCAATTCTGGCAAAGTACGAATAGATGAAGCGGCTAGAGGCCTGTATCTTCACTAGCACATTGGTAGGAGCCTGAAATTTCCAAAATACTCCAAGGGGTAGGAAACCTGTGACGCCCGTTGGACTGTGTACAATATAGAAGGACTAAGAAAACCACAAGGATCGTAAAGTAGCAGCGGATGCTATTTTCAATGATTTAGGGAATAAATTCATGTCTACTTAATGTTGCTGTGCCATGTGATCAGATCGCCGTAACCAAAGGGGAAGGGAAACTTCTTAAATGTAAGAGTCTGGAAAAGGAGATCAGCTGGATGTTGGGCGTAAAAATTCAGGGCATTCCGATACTCATCGAAATTCTGTGGTTTATTCAGCAAAATGTATTTTATCACTTGTTCAAACTTCCAGGTCGATCAATAGAGAGGCAAGTGAAAAAGAAAGGAATGTGCCAGATATCCCATACTGAGGAATTGCCCGTACTTTTTACAAAGTTTAAAAATGGCTCCTTCATATACTAGATATGCATATTGGTCTGTTCAATTCTCATTCACTGTGCTTGTGTGTAATATTTACGTTTATATACATACAGCATTGCACCGTGCGACCCACGCGTTGGTTTCAAGCCGTAAGGTCAGCATCCGACCTGGGACGTCTTGGGGGGGGGGGGGGGCAACACAATTCGCCGTATGGTCAGCTAGCTCAGTAAGACGTCCCAGTGTGGACACAAATAATAAAAAACAGAAGAATGGGGGGCGGTCAGGGTCGTGAAGAACGTTTTGGATTGGATGCAAATTACTAAAAACTGGAGTTAGTATCACTTTTCACTTATTTTAGTATATTCTAGAAAAGTTGTTGTTGTGACAATTACATGAAATGGCACTCAAAAAAATCAAATACACAATAACTATGACTGGCTGGAAGAAAAGACCCAACACACTCTAATGACCAAATACACAACTTCTTGCTCTCATTTTATAACACAAACTTTCAATGAACACACTTTCAGCAATACTGAGAATCGTTCAAAAAAAAAAATAAAAAGATTACTTTATACAAAAGAAAACAAATTGAGAATCAAAACTAGCAATTCTGAATTAACACTGCTTTAAAGTGAAATACTCTCTCTCTCTAAGAATTCAGAGAATAATTAATACTGGAATTCGTCTCTTACCCAGATTCTTATTCACTAATTTACAATTTTACATTTTCAAATCCTTTAAAAAGAAAAGATTGATTCTGTTTTCTCGTGCTAGAGATGGGAAACAAATGTACTTATACTTTCTTTATATTTTAGTATAGCAAATATTTTACTCTCCCCTCTTTCTACGTGAAGAATTCAGAATAAGCTTTCCGTTTAAAAATGAATTACTCCTTTCAATATAAAAACTGTTCATTTGGCACGACCTTACTTTTTTTTTCTTGGCCGCGTCGGGAAATCCGTTGCGCCTTCTGGTGTTGGTGGCCTTGAAGCGTCGGAGCTTCGGGTTGAGAACACAGTGTAGCACCCCTCCGCAGAACCACTCGCTCTCCCGGTCGAAATTCAGTCGCCCACCAGAAACGTGTTCTCCGTCTCGTACCAAGTTAATATTCTTTCGTACTCGCATATAAATTTTAATTGACTTCCAATTATGAATTAATAACCAACTGGATATTCAGAGTGTTGAATTAAATCCAGAGATCAACCTATTATACGAGCACACAAAATTTAAGAGAGCAAATAATAAAACTGGAAAAAAGAGAAATGAATACAACTATTAATTTACTGCCACATGTTCAAAAACTCCTCTCCCCACATTCTCCTATCATAAATGCACAACGTCTCTTATTATCTTTCTCTCGAGATTACGTTCAAATTAATTTATAATGGGATATTTACCTCTTCTTATCTTCCTGAAGAGTTTTATAAAAGACGCCGATCTGAAGTCCACTGCAATACGAATCCCTGGCGTGTCGTTGTAGGTACGTCTGCACAGTTCCGCTGCTGACCTCAGAAAGAACTTTTTTTTTCGTCTGACTACCGGTCTCGCACGATCTATTGTAGCGATGTCTATTGACCTAATTTTCAGTTAGTATTCTTTCGTATTCTTCGGCGTTGGCGCGCGTTCGAACTGCTCATCTCTCTCGCTCTCTTATGTTTCATGTGACACGTTTTCGAAGCAGTTAGAAAACGGACGGTCACAACCGCAAGACCTAAAATGCAGCGTTAAGGTGAAGTCTTTTGTAAAACAAAATATACCTTAAAGTCAATCTTCCAAGCTGGCCTTCACATTGCGTAAAAGTAGTCACCAGAAACAAAGCATATACGAACATTCAGAAGAGCTGAAAGACTGGATACAAATTATCGTGGAGGTCAGGCACAACGTTGCATTCGGATTAACGGTTATTTTAAATTAATACAAAATAGCACAAATAGTTTATAATGACCAAAATTCAACTAATTGTTTTGTGGAAGAGTGTGGACAACGAGACTACCGCCACAAATGCATCCACGTTGTTCTGGCGGATCCGAGTTTCGCCCAAGGCCCCTTGCAGTGCGCTGTGGTCGGGGTCGGCGTCGGAGCGGTCTGCGCGTTTCGCGATGCAACTCACCACGTCGTTAACAAGCGCCGGCAGCGACGCGTATAGATAAGTCCGCAGCTCGCGCTTCGCGTCGGCGTTTGCGGTGGCGGTGGTGACGTCGTTCCGGGCGAGGGCGGGGCCATGCCAGAGGCGGTATGGCAGTGCCGATGCTGGAGACGGTGGCAGAGGCATAAGGAAAGGTGGAAGTGGTGGCAGAATGATGATGGTGACGGTGATGGGGGCGATGGTGGGAGTGGGAGCGGTGGCGGGGGCCGAGGCAGTGTGGGGGAAGTAGCAGTGGCGAGGGCGGTGTCGGAGGCGGGGGCGGGGGCCGGGAAGAGGGCGTGAGGGGGGCGGGACCGTGGGCGTGAGCAGTGCACGTGGCGGGGACAAGAATGGGGGGACCGGTGCGGAGGTGTGGCGAGAGCGGGAGCCAGAAGAAAGGCGGAGGCAGTGAAAGTGGCGGAGGCAGGAACGGTGACGGGAGTTGGGCAGAGGCGGGGGCGGGATGGCGGCGGGGGCGGGACGGCGGCGGGGGCGGAACGGCGGCGGGGCCGGGACGGCGGTGGGAACGGGACGGCGGCGGGGGCGAGACGGCGGCGGGGGGCGGGTCGGGGGCGGGACGGCGGAGGGGGCGGGACGGCATCGGGGGCGGGGCGGCGGCGGGGGCGGGGCGGCGGCGGGGGCGGGGCGGCTGCCGGGGCGTGACGGCGGCGGTGGCAGGAGGCGGCGGGGGCGGGTTGGCGGCGGGGGTGGGACGGCGGCGGGGGCGGGACGGCGGCGGGGGCGGGACGGCGGCGGGACCGGACGGCGGCGGGCGCGGGACGGCGGCGGGGGCGGGACGGCGGCGGGGGCGGGACGGCGGCGGGGGCGAGTCGGCGGCGGGGGCGGGACGGAGGCGGGGGGACGACGACGGGGGGCGGTGCAGGGCAGAGATTAGCGGGGGTGGTGGTGGAAGTGGAGGCGGCCGTAGCGTCGGCAGTGTCGAGATCGCGGGGGGGGGGGGGAGGGGGCGTTGGCGGTGGGCGGAAGGATAAGCCGCGCGGAAGGGCCGGATCGACAGCGTAGCCATGCGCGGTGAAATACCCGCTGAGTCCCGCGTTCAGCGACCGCGCACCCACAGTGACCCCGAGATAGCAGCAGAAGCAAAGGATAGTCGACACATGTGACATTTCTGCGTTCCTCGCGGGGATAGAGAACGAGGATGATCCTGGCGGGATAGATACATACAATAAAATACTTTAGTATGCATTCGTGAAGTAATGTTTTGTGAACCAGCATTGCATGTCCCCTCCGGGGGTATTTTCAAACCAAAAAGTTTCATTTGTGAGTTCATCACATAAATATATTTACATAAAATTCTATATTACATATGCATGGCTCGTCTATTTAAAAGCATATAAAGTTATATGAAAAATATTGATTAAAATATTTGTTGAAGTTTTTGTTTTGTTACAAAATTAGATTTTTTATCATCAATTTCATTAATCAAGCCGTATTGATTCTTGTTAAAGGAGGAAAAAGGGTACAGTAGTTCACAGAGTTTCACAAATGTCCCCCTTAGAGCACATTGAAGCCTTAAAAATACCCATTGTTTAGAATTTTTGCAGAATATTCTAAAGAGAATCGGCTAAGAATTGTGCCAATCGATACATTATTATTAAATTATTTCTACAGTGGAGAGGAATAGAAGTGGCTACCAATTACATCTGTAGGTGCCGTAAATCACTCAGAACGCGTTGCAATTGCTCAAATAAAACAAAAAAATACACGATTCTTAAAAAATCTTGGAATACTCTGTATGTATTCGCAAAATGTTCCCCATGTGCAGAGGCTTCGAATGAGTAGTGAACATTAGGGCAGAGGCGTCGATTGGTTGACCAGAAGTGGTTTAACCGTGAGGGATGAATGGGCGGACAGACGCAGGTTGCTCGATGATTAATAAGGATCAGTTCTGCAAATATTACCATCGACGAACAGGAGATGCCATTGTAGCGTCGTGTCGCTAAAACCAACGTGGGCACGCAGCGTGGTGCCGCACGCAGCGTGGTCCTACCGCTGCCTTCATTTTAATCACTCCTTCGTCTGTGGCGTCATACGGGTGTAATCAGTACACAGACGAGAGTGGGTTGTAATAACAGCAGGTTTATTTACAATTAAGACCGTAGTCACAAATAACCAATGCACTGTATACAATTAACTAACTAAATAGACCCCACTGCTAGGAGAGATATTTACAATGGCTACCACACCAAACATACTACCTAATGTTTCGCCGTGCGTAGTACCGCTTGCCCTGAGACCGACTACATGTCTCACTACTCACGACAATAACTGCCGGCTCCTTCCAGCGCGCATGCGCGCATCTATCACGGACGACCTACGCTGCCGATGCCGCTGTCTCAAAGAAGGGAGAGCTATTGTACCACAGCCCTTAAATAGCCCTCGCGACGCTGCCTGCCGCCTCCATTGCCTCCGCCCTAACGCCCGCACACCCCGTCGGAAAAAAACCGGGCATCATACCTTCTGCCATTGTCTCTGCATCCGGTGGGCACCACGCTGCGTGCCCACGTTGGTTTTAGCGACGCGACGCTACACCATATTTCTGACGACAACGTTCGACGATGCTATCCCTCAGCAAAACATTAAAATTGCTTTCTCTCCTTTATACTCCACATCAACCAAAATCGGAGCATTTGAGCGAAGTTTATTTTCATCTTTGTAATCTTCAACCAGCCGCTTGGATAGATTAGAAATAGAAGATTAACTTTTAATTTTAAATTAGGAAACTTTAGGGTAGATAAAGATCCAATACACTCATTTGAATGGCCCCGAAAAAATTGTGAGTTAATTTGCCTTTAATATGATACAACATAAATAAGCCAGAAACGAAATGGCCTGTTCGTTACTGTTAAGTGAAAAATAATCTGAATATACAAAATTTCATGGTTGGGAGTATGTGTTTGTCTGTTCCAGTGTAACTGTGGAACGCAAGCATCAATTTAAACCAAATTTTGCACGATAAATTTGAGCGGCCAAGCAAAAAAAAGTTAAATGCAACCAAAAATACATCGAAGTATTTAGAGGGTGCGGAAAAGCGGTATCGGCCGCAATGTAAATGGGGAGAAGGAGAGGGAGAGAAGTTGGGCAAGTGATTGTTTGATTGACTGATGTTTCAACCAAGTTATATGATAAAGCCAATAGTTCCTTTAGTGTTGTGAATGTTTTTTGTGGGAGAGGGCAGTGTTTCTCCCCCCCGCTGGATGGTGAGATCCTGCGCTGACTTACACATCGGTTTGTGAGGCTTCCTCCTCTACGTATCTCTTTCAGCGAGGCACCGCCCCAGTTGGTAGAATGAATATCTCCCGACTGGCCATCCGTTATGTATGAACTGTAAGTGTACAAGAAACGGCGAAGGAACGAGGATGAGGGACGAGAAAAAGAAGATCTCGCGCGGTCCATGGCCCGATATCTAGTGTCGGAAATCCACCACAAACAGCACTCGAACAATTGGACCTCCCGGGCAGAGACGCTGCAACAGCAACTGTTGTTGCACCGTGCAATTTCAGTCAGACCCTTTCTAATAAAAAAATACTTTACGTCTTTCTGAGGAAATATTGACTTCAGCTACAAACGTGCAAAGCCAAACGCGCGAATTGTGCATGACCTCTGCCGCTGCAGGGCTTGGCGCGTAAGCGGATTTGCAGGTGTATCCGAGGTGGGAATTCAATTTTTAACGCTGCCCACCCGGCCTGCACCGCCGCGCAGCGGATGCAGGGGAACAAACGCCTCTCGTTAGTGCGCACGCCATGCCACAGCCGCCGCCTCCTCTCCCGCAACTATTGAGGCGAAATGGCATTTGCGAAGGACAAAATCAAAAATCAGTTTAAAATTATAAAAGAAAATCAAGGTCTATTCATATATTTAAACCGGGGAAGGTGGCTCAAGATATCAACTGAAATCACTGCAGTGCCTCTGCCCGGGAGTCCCGACTGTTGCAAGATTTTCGACACTAACTAATTTCGATAATGTCGATTTCAGTCGCTGTATGGAAGAGAATTCTTGCGGGTGGCTAGATCAACAATTTTCCGTGGTTTCTCCGGCCAACATGAGGCGAATGCCGGACCAGTACCCTAACAAACAGGCCGCTGATCGATCTTTCTTCATCTTCCTATCCTACCCTCACTCTAACGTACACAAACGTACACTCACATGCACTACACTACCACACATGTCGGAAGATCAGACGGGAGCTTAAAGTTTGATCCAGCTGGAGAGATGCCCCAGGGAATAGTTGGGGAAAACCCCGCTAGCCAACGGTAGATCAGCGCAGGATCTCACCATCTCGCGGAGGAAGATCACCGCCAACTTCCGAGGAAAAAAACCAACAAAAATGCTCTTACGAGACTAATGACCTCAGTAGTTGTCGCGACCGGCATCACTAATCAATCGATAAATCAATCAATAATTATTTATTTAATTTTTATCGCGAAGCTATACGAAACAACAACAACAACAAAAACAATAATAGTTTCGTTTGGTTTCGTGTTTCCGGGCGCGTCAACGGCTTTGGTCATTAGTCCCGTAAGTGTAGTGCATGTTTGTTCTCGGTAGATGGCGGTGATCTTCCCCCGCTGGATGGCGAGATCCGGCGCCGACCTACCGTCGGCTAGTGGGGTTTCCCCCTAACCAGGACTCCCCCACCAGCGGGAAACCGCCCCAGCCGGTACAAGCTCTAAGCTCCTGACAGGTCTCCCGGAATATGTGGTAGTGTAGTGCATGTTAGTGTGAGTGTGTAAGCGAAGAGGAGAGGAGAGGAGAGGACAAGGAAGAGGAAGGAAAGATCGCGCGCGGTCTGTGGCCCGTTTGGTAGGGTACTGCTCCGGCATTCGCCTGGTGTTGATCGGAGAAACCACGGAAAACTACCGATCAGAGCAGCCGGCCGCTAGAATTCTCCTCCAGACAGCGACTGAATTTGACCTAGCTGAAAAGCTAGTGTCGAAAATCCTGCCGCCGTCAGGGCTCGAACCTAGGACCTCCCGGCCAGAGGCGCTGCAGGGACATCAGTTGATGCACTGAGCTACCGCTCCCGGTAACAACAACAACAACAACAACAACAACAACAACAATAATAATAATAATAATAATAATAATAATAATAATAATAATAATAATAATAATAATAATAATAATAATCATCCCAATTTTGACCTGTGACATCGAAAATCAGAGCACAGCATGCAATAAAGGTCTTTCAATTATAATTTTTTTTAAAATTTATTTTACGTCAAAAAACAGTTAAAAACTGCGTATGACGTGCTATGGGGAAAAGTGAATTGTGTGCACATTTTCAAAATTCTGTGATCCCTACACTAAGTCAAATACTACTTAAATTTTGAATTTTTGAAAGGGAGAAAAAAAAGAAAGAAAAAAACTCCCAGGTAATAAAATCTATTTTCAAGGATAAACAAGCAATAAATTTTGAATTTTGAAAGGGAGAAAAAAAACAAAAGAACTCCCATGTAAAAAAATCTATTTTCAAGGGTAAATAAGCAACAAATTTTGAAATTTGAATAACTTGTATTTAGAATAAGCATATCTGCGCTCAGTTTCATTTGAGAGTTGCGCTTCTGACTCAGCGCTATACAGAAATCTAAAAGCCACTCCAGTCTTGGAACGAGCTGAAACAAGCATTTGCAGCAACCTTCAGCGTCTTCTCCTAAAACTACCCAAATTATTTATGCCTCACACTTCTAGACTACAGTGATAATATTTACCATGTAACTAAAACTTTTCCTTTTCAACTATACATCCTGAAAGAAATCAATCAGCCAAATTCCCAACTTCAACTCCTTAGAGTCTAAGTCGCTAATTTTCGGTAAGGGAGCTGTTGAAAAATTCCACTGAGATGTCTCCAGCAAATTGTGTATACTGATAGACTATTAATTTTCTAATGTATTCAACACCACCTAGTTTACTGTTGTTATTAGCATTTTCTGTCATATTTATAGATTACTTGTTATTAAATATTGTACATTTTCAAATATTGTTATATTGTATATTTTCTTCGATGATAATATATAAAACTTTATTACCAATGCGGGAAGCCGCGAACGGTATTCCAACGTAGTGATCGGTAGGGGTCACAACGTTCCGATGTCTGGATGAATGAGGATTTGATCCTGGGCAGATATGGAAAATGTATTAAAACGACAATATTTGTTGTCGACTTGTGGAATTGAGTTCACTGGTCGACTGTTGTGAACAGTAGTTTCCCTTAATACTTTCAGGTGAATTAATACAGGTTCCCTTAATACTTTCAGGAACCGCAACATATACAACGGACAATGAACCACATGGATGATCTTTCCTTCCCCACACTGTCTACGGTCCCGTTCTTACCACGGAGAACTGGGATGATCCCCCACCTTCATAATGTTATAGCCCATGGAACACGAAAATCTCCGACAAATTTGAATTCCTACAGACTCTATGGTGAATGCCTAGCGGCCGAAAAATTGTAATTGTTGTCAAATAAAATTATTTAAAAATTGCCTATATTTCACGCCAAATTGCGTGAAAACTACTCTCGTTTTCTAACAATTGTCTAAAAATCCAAAATCGTGTTCGGTTTCTTGACTTCCTTAATTAATTGCAAGGAACTTTGTAGTTTAGATCAACAAAAGAACAGTGATTTCAACACTTTCAAAAATAGTGAGTCCATATGTATGCAAAATTGTGATATAGGCTAGTGAGAAAAGAGTGTAAAATTAATTGTACTAATGAATAATAAAAAAAAACTGTATGTTATAGCCCTGACGAATGCTGCATAAAAGCCGATACGTTGGAAATTTAAATTACTGTTCTTGCGTTAACCTAAACTCAAGCAAGTTCCTTGCAATCTGTCTTCAGTGTTGTAATTATAGGAAGGCACCAAACACATTTTGATCATTTGCAATGTTCAAAATATCAGGGATTTTAACGAAAATAAGAAACTCGCCATTTTTAGAGTTCTTTACACTCTCCAAGGACACAGTTTAATAAAAAAGATATATTTTTGAGCAACCTTCGGGAATGGTGAGACTTCGTATACAGTAGTACTCCTAAAGACCAGAATATATACGTTTCAAACTTCCAGAGCCTCTTATTTGTTCAGATCGATCGGGGAATATCAATTTTAGATGATGTTACGTCATCAAAATCGCGTGATGTTTACCCAGTAGCATTGTTCACAGACGGATGGACAAGAAGATATTCACGGCAGCTCCTTACTGATTACATACAATATAATAAATTATCCTGCGGTAGATAAAAAAGGATGTACCAACGGGTACTGCCAGAGGCAACATAGGGATCCGCCAATACAGGATATAAGAAAGCAATTTAATTGTGTATACTGGCAGATTTTTTAATTCTGTGTTAATTTTTCTTTGTGAACAAATATATTCATTTCTTTTGTAAATAATAAACAATCTACATGTTTCTGGAGTGTTTATATGTTTCTGAAATTCACATTTTTGCATACAAAGTCATTTTTCAAACCAACTTTTGAGTGCTTATTGCGGCTCATCCATTCGAAATACCGACGGAGTTCTTTAGGAAAAACTTGCTAAAAATGTCTCAAGAAGTTATTTTCGAAGTTTCGATGTTTCCTAACCGGACATCCTGTGTGATACTACGAACCATATAGACACACATTAAAATATACGACAAAACTGCAAAGAAGCGACTGAATGAGATAATTTGTATTTTCTTTACGAAGGTTAAATTTCTTGATATGACTTATAGGACTGTCTTTTTTGATATTTTTGTAATTCTTGGAAGGTCCTTTGATTTTTTATACAGAAATTGATATTATATCAATTTTTATTATTATTTTTCTACATTTTTTAGTGACCAACGTTTTGAAGGTCATTGGCCTTCATCTTCAGGGTCTAATGAAATTAAATGTATACATAAATTAAAACAAACAAATTGGAAAAATGAATTTAATTATTCCAATATTTGCTCTTTTGCTAAATTCCAATATTACAAAGTTGGAATAATGAAATTATCTAATTTCTAATGATAATCATTATAAATTTTTTGTTTTAATTTATGTATACATTCAATTTCATTAAACCCTGAAGATGAAAACCAAAATCGAAAGATCGAAGCGTTGGTCACAAAAAATGTAGAAAAATAATAATAAAAATCGATATAATATAAATTTCTGTCTAAAAAATCAAAGGACCTTCCAAGAATTACAAAAATATCAAAAAAGGCAGTCACTACAAAAATGTAAAAAAAGTCATAATAAAAATTGATATGATGTAAATGTCCGCCTAAAAAAAATACAAAAATAATTTGTGTTTTATTAAATTTCGCTTCCGTGGCTCCGCAATTTCAGAATTGCTTCTATAAAAAAATTTTGGTGCCCTTCGCCTAGTTTTGCGCCTCAAGAGAAGGGCGCCGGCCAGTGCGCGTGGCGCTGCGGCCGCGGCGCCGCCTGCCCAGTGCTCACCCGGCCACAAAAAACCGCTCGCGCTCAAATTGCGCTATTTTTCAACGCGCGTGTTTGCTGCGAGCGGCATGTTTTTGCCCGCGCCGCTCGATTCCTGCGTGGAACTGAAACGGGTCGGTAAATACTCGTAAAATGCGAAATAACTGCCTCATTTTGAACACTGACGGGTTTACCTGTGATGTCAATATTGGCTATGAACGAAATAACTCGAGTGTTTGAACAAATTAATACAAATAGAGGTCGATACACGACGCTGTTTGAACTGCACCGTAATCCGTTCGGTTCGTTAGTTTGAAGAACGTGCTCATCGGGGATGTTTTCCTTCCGGCGTTTCGAGCCTCTAATGTTCTCTGTTGTAGTTGCAGAAATGTTTAAAACGAACAACTTGTTTTATCAAAGAAGAGGAAACATTTTTTAATACATTATTTCCTCCCTCAGTCGATTTTTAGTCAATTTCTCACATAATGATGTTTGTTTTAGTTACCAATATTTCATTTATAATTGCTTCAGCATTTTTCTATCGATAATTTGTACACTATGTAGCCACGTTTAGCGCAAATTCGTCAAAGCATGATTATTATTACAGTTATTGGTTATTGCAGTCAATAAATCGTTACAGTCAAATAGAATACAAAATAATGGAAATATAAAGAAGATAGAACCAATACCCCTGCTATAATGCAAACATACATAAATGCTATTATATTAATATGTATTTTAGTTGTGTTTTCCATCAGAAAATACTAGAAAAATGAAGATATTCAGTTTATACATTCGGAAAAAAAATTGTTCTGTTTCTAAAGTTTATTTAAGTTTAAACGTTTTTTGACTAATATATTTTATGGTGTTTAATGGTAATTTAGAAGTTTTTCTTCCATGAGAGTTCCACTAATGTTGAGGCAGTAAACCAGCATTATTTGAGACAGTGGGCATTAATAATGTTTCGATCAATATTTCTATTCAAGGAAATGGCCTTACTACGCGATCCAGACAACGAATGAGGCGAAGCCAGGTGACAATGACTTATTATTATATATAAGAGCAAATGTCAGGTTTGATACGAAAGGTCAGGTTTATGAAGCAATTTTCACAATATTTCTCGCACGCCGGGTAACGAACTCGAAAGGCAACGAGGATAGATTTCTGGACGAATAATGATCTTGACGAATTGAGTGTTTGACGAATAATGAACAATTCCCCAAACAAAATCAACCCAAAAATGAATACGGAAAGATGGTCAGTTTAATCGCTATCCAGTACTTGAGTAACTCCCGAGTGTGCGGATGTTCGAATGTGCCGTTCCGTCACTCACGGCGAGACCATTTTCCGTGCACTAGTCGAGACATATGAGCGTCGTTCGACGCGTCTCGGTCTCCTAATGTGAGACTGATAATTTGTTTTCGGATCCGACCAGAAGATTCAAAGAAATTTCCAAAAACGTTTTTTGCGTGTTGGCGCTGCAATCTTTGTGAGTCAACCAGGAATTAAACCAACGCCTCCTAAATAGATGTATGTAGGTGGCGTTGATAAAAATGCAGTACCCAAAGGCATTTTTCTCTCAATACGTCATAAATTTCTTTCACGACGTTGGTAACACTGATGTTGCCATGTTTAAATGAACAAGTGAAATAAATTTGAACAAGATACGACGTATTTCATTTTAAGTTTTATCCATAAGACCTATTACCATATATTTAAAAATAAATTTGCAAAACCCTACGAACAGTTTTGCCTTGGAACTTATTAGATTTGAAGAATTTCAAGTGAGTATGGAGAAATCAAATCTGAGTAAAGTTATAGAATGAATGAATGTTCTACGTTTGATTTCTCACTTCTACATTCCTTAATGAACAAATACCGATTTTCAAATGAATGTGCCTCAGAACTTATTCTTATTTAACTTAACACATGATTCACATAAACTACAAAATAGTTGCATTTTAATGTTAGAGAAACCAGGCAAACTACCGATAAGAGCGACCGCTCGCTAGAGTTCTCCTCCAGACTGCAGCTGAATTCGGCTTAGCTTAGTCGAAAATTCACCTGAGTCAGGACTCGAACCCTTGGGCCTCCCAGTCAGAGTCTCTGCAGATATAGCGGTCTCTGTGCTAATCAGCCGGTAAACACATTATGATTAAATGATTATTAAAGATGGTTGCAGTAACTGATTTGTATCAGTTAAATCAGCATTATTCCCACATAGTATCTAACTGTGTCATGTCTACTTATTCCTTTAACGCGACTTTTCTAGACACTATATATTTGAGTGGATATCGATGTTAGAGACGAAGGGAGTGGTGACGACGGCGGGGGTGGGAACGTGGTATTATGGTCGCGGGCGGGCAGCGAGTGCGCTGCGTATTCCGAGGCTAATTGCAACCCTCATCCACTGTCGCGTTGTTGGCGCGCGCCCCCACCACATCCCCACTCCCCCCACCGTCCCCGCCGCGTCTTGCCTCCGCCCGCGCCCCAGCCCATCTCCACCCCCACCCCCATACGCTTGCCCTCTGCACGTATTAACTATGTACACGCAATCACACTCACTCTAATTCCGTTACTCTTTATTCCCGCGCCGGAGGCCACGTCGTATTAGCTCAGGCGCTTCCCGCACCTGCTGCCGCCCCACACCCGAACCTCCCCTCCTCCTCCTCCTCCTCCCATCTCCACACCCTGCGTCTGAGGCTCCTCCACCGGCAGCCACCACTACTACTCCAGCCATATTTCGAACCGGAAAGTACGAAGACATTAGGAATGTTCAAAAATAAAATCTCTCCCGCATAGCGTCTTGTTCAAGACGCTTAGAAATCATTTAGGGCTAAGTCAGGATTGACAATGAGGTCACTAAAGCTTGGAAATGTGTTTATTTACAGCTATATAAATTTGAAATATCTATCCAATAAATTACGTATTACATAATAATTCTTACTGTATAATATTGTATAATAATATACTGTATAATAATGTATAATATACAATAATTCTTACTGTATATTTACAATATTTTCATACATTACGATTCCTACAGTATCATATTTACATTTTATTACTCCTGTACTTTCTTGCTGTTCATTCCTACCTCTACAGACCAATCCCACTAGCGTAGAGTATAGCATCCCGTTGATGCCTTAATTTCAGTGTTCCTTCTGTTTCGCAATGAGTTCTCTGGCATCTCTCTCCAACACGTCGATCTCAATTTCAAACGCACCTCGAATGAGAGAATCCACTTAGCAAGCGGGATTTGGAGGAAATGTTACGACTGAACAATAATGTGAGAAAAAGCCGACATCCTCTTCTTAGTAAATTTAATAAATACGCTGGAAGTTATAACGATTATCACATTGCAAGGATTAGATTTTCACATTTTTTAACAGTTCTCTCGCTCTTCAAAGTTGGCAATGCAGATGGCAATTAACCCCGTCTGCTTAGGAGTCGCGAGCACTGTTCATTTCCATGGCGTTCTGATCTAGAGTTGCCTCATAGAGAACTACAGTTTGATTACTTTGAATTGACTCCGACAGAAGTAATTTCGAATCGGGCGAACGAAAGATAACTCAATAGAGAACATGAAGGAATAATATTTGTATTTCGCGATTAGTTTTGTGTAATAAATTTTGAGGCAATTCTTTTTTTATGTTTCTGAAGTAATTACATTTCTCTTTGAAAGTTCAATTATTAGGAAATATAACTGATCATATAAATTATCAGTTATATGTGAAACATATTTTAAGGGGAATCATATAATATATTCCTCTTAAAATATGATAAATATTCATATATTTCATGTATTATATGAAGTGAATGATAGATAAATAAATGATGTACAATATTTGTAAAATATAAAACAAAGTAGAATGAAAAAACATTCGGAAAGTTGTTACGTATACGGAAATTTCGGAAAGTTCGGAAAGAGTATGCGGAGAGTTGATACGTAGTAAAATATTCTTGTGACGAAGGCGGAAACTACAGGAAAAAAATTATCATTTTTTCTTCTTCCATTGAAGACAATGTTCTGTGGTGCAACTTTTGTTATTCATAAGTTTATTTCCAATCATAACCTCTCTTAATTTGTGACCTTTTTGTTACACCCATAGTCTAGTGATGGACCACGAGAAAGAAGCTGAAACTCCGACCAAGGAAACTTAATAAAAGACTACTCCCTCTCATAACCTGTTGAACAATATTTCCACAGTTTCCTCAATCTCCGAACCCTCTGTAGCATCTCCCTATCTTAAATTGGCACTCCGAACGAATAAGTTCCGCTATTCATATTTGTTGCGTTGCCCCCATGCGAGGTCGAGAAATTTCCTGCCAGAGACGTTACATATATAGAGCGCCGCGACCGACGCGACGTCGCAGGGAAATGAAAGAAGACGACGTTCGGTGCTTTATTTAGGCGTAATATAGCCCAGCGCCTGCCCGCCAGCAGACAAGGGGAAGCGGGCTCCTTTTTCATTCCGACGCCAGCGGGACCTTCCCTCCTGATAAATCCCCGTCTCCGGGCCCCTCTAAATGAATCGCCCTGGCGGGGGCGGCCCGGCCTCGCGTTTGGCCTACAGAGCAGCCGCGTTACGGGCTTCCGTTTCGGTCCTCAGCATTCTTGTTGCGTAACGCAGTAAACTTTCGTTAATATGTGGTTACTACGGAACATTTTTCAGTGCAAGCGTTACTCCTTTTACCTTTACATCTGATGGGTTGAAATTCAATACGTGCGCGTAATATTTTCGTTCCGATACACTGCTGCGGAAACAGAAAGTTGCTGGTCTGAATACCCGAGGTTGCTAAGGCTGAAGGGCCGTAGCTTCCTTGGCTCGAAGGGTTCCGGGTTCGAAGTCCACCTCGGGCATGGATGTTTGGGTGTGTTCATGTTGTTCCTACGTGTTGTCCATACATATTGTCCCTCAAGTTCCCCATACAGTCCCCTCTAGTTCCCCTTACCCCCCCCCCCCTATATGACCAAGTTGTTCAAAAGCGACAAAAAAGAGAACGTTACGTAATGCTGCAGCGAAAAGTGCAGTTTTTGACATAAAAACAAGTTTTGTGTATCTCTGATACGAAACAAAGTGATAGTTTCGGTTCTATCCGTAGTATATTTTTTCTTGTTTGTATTTCATGAGGAATAATACTTGAAACGAACGAATGATATTTGTAATTGTATTTTCTTCTAATTTCATACGGTTTTCCAGGTACTACTTCAACACTCATTCATTAAATGTTTACTTATAATGGGTCATTTCAATTGTATATAAATTAACGTGTCAGATATGCATTTTCGCGAGAACAAATATTTTCCATATTTGACGTAACCTACCTGTAATGTAGTGAAATGCATAAAACTAGGAAAGCGTTTCAATTTCAAAGTTTCTTGAAGAGCCGTGAAGAGCTTAAATATGAGTACCTTGTCTCGTCCACACTTAAATAAAAAGAGAAAATGTGTCCCTCGCGCAATTTAATTTAACCTTTAACCAAAGATTGACAAAACGTGGTAGGCCGAAATATTATAACTCGATTTTTCTCTTTCAGATTCATAAATGGAGATTCTACTGCGATGGCAAGACGCTGACCTTCGAGCATCTTGCAGTAAAATCCCGTAGCTTTAAAAACTTAAACTATAGAATTGTTAACTCGAACTCCCCCCAAAAATTGAGCATTTTATTCGATTTGAAAGACCCTAGCGATGAGGAGCTTCATCATTAAAACCAACACAAAGATCGATCCCTTCCCTCCCCCACCCTTCACGGGAAGGAAAATCCTCTTCCGAAAGAAAAACGAACCTTGATAAGTCGAAATTCGATAACTCGATTTTCCCCTTCAGCCTCCAGATATTGGAGTGCTACTAATACAATGTCGAGCATCTATCAGTACAAAATCCAGATTCAAAAAGTGTTAATATATATTTTTGCGTATTAAAAATCTCTAAGACGGCCAGCGTACCATTTCGTGATCCCCGGTTCGATTCCCGGTCGAGACAAAAATAGAGTTGTAGCGATCCTTTAACATATTTTCAGTTTCTGTAGCTGTATGACGAAGAAAAGCTCAGGCAGGCACATTTTGCTAATTACGGTGAAGGGAATCATACTACAATAGTTTGGAACAAAGTACCTGCAAAAGCACTAGAGACTCTTCCTTCTAATGTATTGAAATTTAAAAATATACTTAATTCTATGTAGGTCATCATTAATAATACTGGGACTTTTATCATTATTATTATTATTATTATTATTATTATTATTATTATTATTATTATTATTGATATCATAATTATTAACACTGTTACTGGTTTTGATGTAACTTTTAAGTTATTGTTATTATTAGTTACATTATTATAATCGTTATTATTATTAATAATATAGTCATGTCCCTTATACAGTGAAGTGAAGTGTAGTGGAGTGGAGTGTTAGAAAAGCTATAAGTAAACTTACAGATAACTCAAAATTAATTATAACTAGGATATCAATCTCTAATTCTAATTGTAATTATATTTGTAAATATTCGTAATAGTTTTGTAATTGTCGTATATCTAGTTGTAATAATGTTTGCCACCGAGCATTAGCTCAAAGCGAACTTTAATAAATCTATCTATCTATCTAATACGTCATGTTCGCTATTTTACTTATCCCCCAAGCGTGGAAGTTCAACCAGGCTTGGGGGGATACAGTTAGCTAGCCGTCGAAGTCGGACAGTCGACCCAAAATGCCAAATACATACCTTCATTGAAAAAACCGTGACGGTTATTACATCGGGATGACCCAGGCGGTGGAACGGTTCGTCATTAAAACCCACACAAAGATTGGCGCCCGGGCGCAGGCGCGCCTCTCGCTCTTATTTTACCTCCGGGTGGCTCCCCACCGCGCCGCCCATTTGGGCCGCAAAGGCCCCGCGCCGGACAAACACTCGGGGCTTCGCCGCCAAAGAAGGCCGCGCCCGTGGCGGATCGCGCGTGAGCCGGGCTAATTGACTTCCTGCGCCACTGTCAATAGAGGGCGGCACACTCAGCACCCCCGAGAGCGGCGGTGGGGGGGGGGGGTTGCGAAGAAGGGCAGGAATGATGAAGGTTCGCCAGGGGCTGAGGGGAGGGGGACGGAGGTGATGACGAGGCGAGAGGAGAATGAAAAGGTGGTGCGCGTGTTGGGAACTGTGGAATCGAATGCGATGGAGAAACGTACGATGGAAACAAGTGATTGGAAGAAGGACGCGGAAAACGGAGGGAAGTGGAGAAAGGCTTTTAAGAAAGCGAAGGAGTGTTGTGAGAGAAGAAAGCGAGACAACGGGAAAGCGAGGGATGGGAAGGCAGAATATGGCTTCGAAAAAGGGCAGGAATTATGTAGGTCCATTAGGAATTGAGGGGCTTGGAGGTGATGGCGAGGCGAGAGGAGAATAAAAAGGTCGTGCGCGTGTTTAAAACTGTAGAATCGAATCTAGTGCGATGGAGAACGTACGGAGGAAAATGCAGAGGTGAATGGAAGAAAGACGCGGAAAACGGAGAAAGGTATTAATGAAAGTGAATAATCTAACTGAAGGAGTGTTGTGAGAAAGGACAGATAGACAACGGGTAAGGCGGAGGATGGGAAGGGCAGGAATAATGTAGGTCTGCCCGGAGTTGAGGTGATGAGGAGAGAGGAGAATGAAAAGGTTGTGTGCTTTATAGAAACTGTAGGATCGAATGATTGAAAGTAATGGAGAACGTACAGAGGAAAAACAACAGGGAGCTGGAAGCAAGAGGCGGAAAATGGAAGGAAGTGGAGAAAGGTTTTTAAGAAACTGAAGAATCATGCGTGAGAGAGGACAGAGAGACAACGGGAAGCCAGAGGAGGGCTTTGTAAAAAGGAAGGAATTAGGAAGGTTCACCAGGGATTGAGGTGATGAGGAAGCGGGAGGAGAGTGAAAAAGTAGTGTGCGTTTTAGAAAGTGTCGAGTCGAATGATCAAATGCGATGGAGAACGAATGGTGGAAAAAAACACAGATGACTGGAAGGAAGACGCGGAAAATGGAGGTAAGCGGAGAAACGTTTTTAAGAAAGTAATGCAACTAAAGCTGACCTGGATGGCCGAAGTGGCTAAGAGCGAGTACCGACTCAGCGCTTCTGTCTGAAGGGTAGCGGGTTCGAGTCCCGCCTAGGGCATGGTTGTTGGTCCCTTGACTTTGTATGTGTTGTCGAGGAAGACCTCGCGTTCTGCTGACCCCAGATCAGAGGAGCCCGCAAGTGTGTTGGTCTAGTGTATGGTCGAATATGCGTCCCATCGGGACGTGAAGAGTAACCGGCTGTTGGCTGGATAAAAGCCCTAGAAAAAGGAAAGGAAAAAATGCAACTAAAGGAGTGCTGTGAGAGAGGATAGAGAGACAACGGGAAGGCGAACGATGGGAAGGAGGTGTTGGACTTTGAAAAGCGCGGGAATTATACACGCCCGCGAGGGGTTGAGGTGCTTGGAACTGATGACAGGACGTGAAGAAGATGCCAACACTGGACTACTGGAAATGGTTAGAGCTGAATGATATGAACGCTGAAGAACGTTGTAAGTCGTTGGGGAAAAGAAATGTGACACCATATGACAACGCAGACAAGTGAATAAAATAAAAAATGAATAAAATATGGCCCTTCTAAGCAATTCGAAGGATATGCTCATTACAAATCAACTGCCCCTAAAATCTCACGTATCATCGGTCACAGCCTGCTTCTGTCTAAGTCTTCTGTCGTTCTGAAGTAACTACAGTCGACTACGAGCAATGACGAACTGGAATGGCCCAATGTTCAGAGAGAGAGAGAGAGAGAGGACAGTGAGGGGAGAGGTTGCCTGGAGAGAAAGAGGCGGGGGATTAAAGCAGGCATTACGAAGGTACGGCAGGTGTTTAGGGAGATTGGAGACAGTAACGAGGCGAAGGGAGGGTGGAAACGTCGCGAGAGGTTTGGAAACGGTGGAATGGTGGGGAAGATGAACGAATTGCGGACAGAGGAAGAAGGCGGAAAAAGCGGAAGGTTGTAGTGGGGTTGTAACTAACACGTTTGGAGAGGAATAAAGACGACTGGACTCGCACAACTGCGTACGTACTGCGTAGGTAAGAACAACTGCGTAGGTAAGAACAGAATGATTTCTTCCGTCACGGTTTACAAATTATTTACATGACACCTATAATTACAAAGTATATTCGTCCATTCTTATTCAATCACTACTATGAATTTGTGAAAAAAAACTAATGAAATCGCATTGTTTTATATGAATGAATAATACACGATGAATTCGAAAAGCACTTTGCAACGAAAATAAAATATTTTTTACAGAATCTACCACTCCCTGATACAGATTCATCAAAATCATAAATAATAATTTGCAATTATTTTTTTAATTTAAAATACTTTTTTTCTGTACCAAAAAAGAATGTTTTTGCAGAGTCTCAAAATGAGGAATGAGGAGACAAGATTCGCAATAGAATTGTCATCCCCCTGTCACTGTCACCATTACCACTTCCAGCGACACCCAAGGTTCCAACCGTGCATCGGTGTGCTAACTGATGCCGATTGATTCCGCTCAGTTTGCCAGACGGGAATCGTTATTGTGGAGATGAGTGTTTGCGCTGAAGTCCGCTAGGCCGCAGCACTCTGCACGCAATCCTCTTCTGCCACGCGCTGTCTCCGTCTCAGAAGCAGTCTCACAGAGCGACGACATTCTTTACTCTGCAAAGTATCTTTTTCTATTTGCGGCCGATGTTTATGTTTCTTTCATAGCAACGTTAACCTTTCGAAATATAGTGTTGTTTCGTAGCAGAAGTAGTAGGGTGGGATGTGTGATATCCCTAGTGACATCTAATTAATATTGTCGTTTTTAAAAAAGTGTATTTATTCCTCATAATATTGACACATTACCAGATACAAAATAAATGAAATATTTACATTTTTAAAAGGGCTTTAATTTTCTATGATAATAATTCGAATATGTTCGCTAACTACAATATTTATTTGTTCATATTTTAGATACAAAACAACATTTAGTACAAAGTAATATCAACGATTTTGAAATGGACCTCTTATTGCACAAGATCCATTAAATTAACATTTAGACTTGTGATAAAACGAGCTCGCTGCGGTATAGTTTTACGTCTACCAGGAACTTCCAGAAACTCCTTTTGAAAACCATGTTATTTTAATCATTGTAAGGGAACAACTGATTTTGTTTGGAATCGGAGGTAACATTCCGCTGAAATTGTATAGAGAATACAAAATACATAAACAAATAAATATTTTTGTTTGATAGATGTTATTCGTGGAAACTATTTAGGAAAAGTCTACACTCGAAGCTCGTACACCTCTTGTGACTGCCTATGGACTGAAGTTCGAGAGGACATCTGAATACATTAATTATATATCTCATAAAGTGCGCCTTTCTCAGTTGTGAATTCGAATAGTTTAAATTCCACATTTCCTGAATTAACCTCTGAATGTCTACAAAGGACTTGTCAAAGGAGTCCATTCATGAATAATAAACAGTCAGAAAGAGACAATTAGTTAAAAACTTGTCTTTACTGTAGATCTCAAATTTTATGATAAGAAAATAACACGTTTTCATTTATTGGTCTCCAAGTTCAGAAAGACGTTAAAAGAGAATCGAAGAAAATGACAGATATCATTAATTACAGTTGCCGAAGAATAAAGAGAATTCGCTGTGGGTGATAGAAAAAAAATGCATGGGTGAGACAAAGGCTCTTGAAAATTTGCATGTCTAGAATTATTTGAATTCCATTACTTCGTTCACGTTACTCCAGTAACGACTGTAACAATCTCATTCAAATTTTATAATGGGATTAAAAATGAATTACAAACTATAAACACGAACGAACCATAATAACAAAAGCCAACAATTCCTCTATTGCCTACTATTTTGTCCGGGAGTTTTCTCTAGTATTGAATTTCAATCTAGTACCGGCCACTAAAAACTGTATATGAGCCATTTCGATCGCTGGTGCACGCCTGCAACTGTTCTCATTAGAGCGAGGTATCGACCATGTGTGTACTCATTTCATTTCATATATTACAAAGTCTAGATTGTACATTTTCCTTATTACAAACGTAACATTTCTTTATTCCATTTCGTTTCAATTCGATCAAAAACGTGAAACGGACTTGAAGATAAGAAAGAATCATGCGGATGCATTACGAAATTCGACTGAAAGAAGGCATTGGAGTTTGGAAATACTTGTTTGCTGTATTAGAAAATTCGGTACATCGTAACGTAGTATTGCATTATACCAAGCATATTATTACAGTCAACTATAAGTTAAAGTTTTTGTGATATATTAAGAACGACAATAATAAATATGTCATGAAACATACGAAAATAAACTTTACTGACTTTGAAATCAGGTTTCTATAGATACTTTTGTTGTTTTATAACACAATGCAAGACGGCTACTTTCATGAGGTAGGGTACTCTCGGGAGTCCTGCACGAGCGTACTTCGCTCAAATAGCACGGCTATTAACACAAAATCCGCTACATGGCAGTGAGTTATAATTGGACTTCGTTCGCCCCGAGGTTACGAGCAAAAGCGCTCGCTCGAGAGAACGCAGCATCTGGTGCTCGGCCCTTGTGACTGCCAGTTGAACTGCGATTCCAAGCGTAAAACGCAAAGTTAAAGATGAAATGAAGTTAAAACGTAAGACAAAGAGTACAATTTGTGTGGAAACGTGAGAATAAGAACTGCGGTTTACCGTAGACTGGCGGAAGTAGCAAGAATATTGTTTTATTCTTGATGTAAACTCAACAAAAGAAAGAAACTTTTATGCAGTTGATAAATCTTACATAAGAAACAAAGGAGGAATATTGATTTAGAAAGAATTAACAGCATTCATATGATCTACAGTTTGGAAAATATGTATGTATTTGGCGTTATTGGGTCGGTAGATCGACTTCGCCGGCCAGCTACCGATGTCCCCCATGCGTGGGCAGATACATTCTCATGCTTGGGAGTAAGAGCGACATGAGGCGAACATGACGTATTCTCTTCACCGTAACTCGTAAGATCCGCCTGTTTGAGCTTTTCTTCGTCACACAGCTACAGAAACTGAGACGATTTTAATGGAAAGCTACAACTCTATTTTTGTCTCGACCTGGAATCGGACCCGGATTCACAACACGGGAAGCTAGTGCGTTGTCCATGAGCCATCCAGAGGCCTCGGAAAATAAATGTGTATAGCATTTATTACCGGCCAACCTGACTATTGCTCTGTTTTGTGAACCAGCCTACAGCAAGCGAGCGCGGGACTCTCGAACTTACTGTAGCGCTCGAGGATTAAGCACTCGAGCAAGCACGAGCTTACAAATGGAATGCCTTGTAGCACTCTTGTACTCACTGTTACCGGAAGAAATGAAAATCAGGAAGGAGTGTGCTCTTTAATGGTGAAAACATACTACCTTTGCTCATTGGCGTATGGTGAATTTTTTTTTCTAGGTAAACAATTACATTTCAATTGGTAGATTTATTATTCCCATGGATAATAAGATAAATGGATAATTTATACGCTGAACTGACAAACACATGCGCCAACCGACCACACGCACGCATTGAGTCACGCTGTATGCAACTGGCCGATTGCTTCCAAATGCGAGCTCGGCTGATTTAGCCTGCGTGCAACCACCACACGCGCCAGCATATCTACAGATCACGGCATTCCCTATGAGACGCTGAATGCAGTCAGCTCAGTGCTTTCTAAGAGCTTTACAGGCGAACTCTACCCTATCTATTGGTGACAATAATAATTACGTGCTCATTTTGTAAAGATAACATTGGACGCGCCCAATTTAAACTGTTTCGACTTGGATTACGAGTAAATGATTCTAAATTACAAGTGGTATTAAAATGTAAGATATCCTTGGAAATGATAGGGAAAGCAATGCTTCTCTTGCTTCCATGGAATAAACGCCCCTGCCTGTGCTGCTAAACACGAGGTTTTCAACATTTTCTGAAGGGAAAAGTTTTGAATTGAATGCGTGTTATTTATTCTTCCGGTCTTTCTTATTTAGAACAGATTTTTTTCTAAAAATTGGCTCAAGTTATCGAACTGAGAAAAATGTTAAATACAGTGCAATTGTCATGAATAAAAATAAGCAAACAACACGTATCATCATTTTCATTAAGTAAGAGGTATGAGAGATAAATCTGGTTGTCCATTTTAAAAATGTGGTTGTGCATTAGCCTTTCAGTCAAGATGAATGATTCACCAGCTTTATTCCAGACAAAGACCGTCGCAGGACAATCTTTTGCTAGTCGGTATTACAAAAAATGTACTACAGTGAAAATAATAATTTTATTCCAAACGTAATGGCGATTATCATTACTATTCTGACAGTAGATGCTTTCTTTACTAGTTGTGAAGGGCTGTGGAATCGCCAACTCTCTATGATTCTCAATCAACTCAAAGCACACTACGATTCTCAATCAGGTCATTTTTTGCTATTTTGGTCAAACTAATACCGCTTGGTCAAATTATTCGTGATTACGGTACGTGTTATGTAGGTTAATATAATTCGGCATTGGTTATGTAAATACAGTATGACTATTTTTCCATAATGAATGGTTTTCGTTGTTTATTGTCTGCGAATATTTTTGAATTCATGAATAGTAGCTGCGAAATAACATTTTTTAAAAATCTGCTGCGTGTTCCTTTTTAATTTCAAAAAGAATTGCTGCCTTAAACTTTAATTCCTCGCAGGTACTACCATTGAAATCACGTTAGATTAGATGTATTTGTAACGTATTGTAGGACTACAGTTAGCAACCGCCACAAAGGGCGGCGGCAGAGGATTAGACGCCAGGGGCCAGGCAGGATGTGACACGCCGAGGTATTCTGGGAAATCCTAAGAGCTAGGGAAAGGGATGCCCAAAGTACGGGACAGCGCATTTTTGCCGCGTGCCGCGTGTCAAATTCTTGGAATCCAGGGAAATGGATGTCCAAAAATGCCTGGCAAAGCGGTCAGTGTGGGCCGTGTGCAAAACCCAGTGACGTTTCAGGTCACGTGGGTGGGGGCTATATAAGAACCAACGCAGAGCGCGGGGGTGGGGTTTGTTGAGCTGAGAGGGAACCCTCGTGCGAACGCACAAAAACTTGCGCCCAGGGCGGTGCGGAGCCGAGCTAGGCTCGTGCGGCAAACCATGTGTTGGGACGCCGTTGTGGACTATATCCACGGGTGACAAGAGGTCGCCGGAGCTGTCTGCTGTGTGCGGGAGGCTCGCTGAGGAGTGGCGCGGGCCACGAGTCAGTTATTCATTTTTAAGGATCGCTCCTGCGATCAGGAAAGTAAAGATCTACCAGAGCTGAGTAACTTAAAGTATTACTGTACATATTGTGAATAAACCTGTACATATTTATCATTGAAGCTCGTGTCTGTGATTATTGTGTATTCCCACGACGTCACAGACGGGTAGACATAATTGGTGGCAGCGGTTATAAAGAAGCCCACGGGGGAGTACGTGCACCCACCAAATAGTATAATTGGTGGCAGCGGTTATAAAGAAGCCCACGGGGGAGTACGTGCACCCACCAAATAGTATAATTGGTGGCAGCGGTTAAACGAATTCCACGGGGAATATCATTCACCAAATAGTATAATTGGTGGATGCGGTTATAAGAATTCCACGGGGAAGTGTTGCTCAATTGTTATAATAGCAGCAGTTAAAACATTCACGCCGGAACGGCACGGCATTGTTGCACCATACTCATACGTGGTCGCAATATTACGAACAGTGGGTGGGCCAGTGCGTGGGTGTGTCGACGGGCAGACATAATTACGACGCACGGGAGCAGAGAGGGTCCGCTCCTAGCCAGACGCCCACGTCTTCACGGCAACGCCGGAAGGAAGGAAGGAAGGAAGGACGGAGAAGGAAGGACGTCTCAAGGCCAACCGGCTTTGATAAAATCAAGAAGTCAGCAAGGATCTGGTGTAAGTATAGCTATCTGCATTGTAAGGTTCGGTTCAGGTTTCAGTTATGGCTTACTTACCGAGATTCGGGAAAGATTGTGTAGTGCACGTGGCACAGGAATTAGGACTCCAAATTACAGGTGGCGAAACTTTGGTAGTACTAAAAAAATTGATAGAGGAGCATTCCGATTACGAGGAGGAATTTGTGAAAGGGATAGCTCAGGCGTATAAGGATGAACGCGAACGAGAAAAGAGTGAACGCGAATCAGAGAAGGAACGTGCATTTCAGTTAGAAAAACTGAGAATAGAACAGGGCCAACTGGCGGGTAGAGCTAGTCCGCAGTCCGAAGTAAATAGCAAAATGCACATTCGATTAAATCAAGTTATGAGCCGATTCAAAGGGGAGGACGACGACATAACAGCATTTTTAAGTGTTTTTGAGAGTCAGGCGGAACAATTAGAAATTCCAGAAGAAGAGTGGGTGGCAAATCTTATGGGACTGCTCCCACACCAAATCAATGCATCGCTAACTTTAGAAGGGCAAGGTAGAAGAACAGAATATGCCGATTTAAAGAGTAGGTTATTAGAAATGTATCGATTCAATGCCGAGAAGTTTCGACAATTGTTCGCGAAACATGTAAAAGCCGCGAATACTACCTGGAACGTATACGCGAGAGAGCTGAAAAATTATTGCAAAGAATGGGTAGCAGGACTAGATATTCATACGTTCGAGGACTTAATGAATCTAATTGTAACCGATCAATTGAAGCGTCGTGTGCCTATTGATATTAAAGAGCATTTTATTGATGAGTGGGGGGAATTTAAGATGCCGTTAGAACTAGCTCGTAAACTAGACAACTATGAAAACAATAGGGCAGGCTGGAAACGGTCTTCGTTCAAGCCTTATAGGAAATCGGAAGCCGTAGGGGAACAAGTTGCAAGCACGAGCAAGACGATGCCGATAGTACCGGAATTTCAGGGGAAATCGAGCGGTAAGAAAACCGATGTTAGGGCAGCATACGAGAAGCCAGACAAGCGGAAATGCTACGGGTGTGGTGCCACAGACCACATGGTCCGTGAATGCCCGCAGCGCCGCGTGGCCGAAAAAATGAATCATGTGGCAGACAAAACAGCTACGGAATTGTTTTCACCGTACGTGTTCTTTGGAAAAATTAATAAAATTCCCGGGAGATTTTTGCGCGACTGTGGTGCCAGTTTCGATCTTGTCCATGAGAAATTTATTAGCGACGAGAATTTAACGGGAGAAAGCGTGTGGATTTTGCAACCGCTTGATGCCTCACCACGAAATCTCCCGGTGGCAGAAGTCACTATTGAAGGGCCATTCGGGAAAGTAGTAACTAAAGCCGCAGTTGTGCCTCGGGAATGCGACAGCGGATATTACTTATTAAGTAATAGAACAGCTGCTCTGTTGGAAGAAGTAAAGGCAGGATTTATTGAGCCACAATTAGTTGCAGCCGTAACGACGCGGGCAAAAGCCGCTGAAACGTCGCGAGTGACTCAGGAGTCGGGCCCCGCTGATCGAGAAGCAGGCGAGTTTGACGCGGACGAGCAGGTAGAAAATTTTGAACAATTGAGGCAGGAGGAAGCCGTTAGTGAAAGGGACGCCAGTGCAAGTGTACTAACGCCCGAAGTGAATGAACTCATAAATGTTACCCAGACTGAGTTCGCAGCTTCACAACAAAGTGACCCGGAAATCAAAACATTATACGACGCGAATAAGCACAACGTACCGGAAGCAGGGCGAGAGTCGTATTTCGTGAAAAATAGTATTTTGTATCGGTCAAGACACAGCAATCGCGGAGAAAAATTTAATATGTTAGTAGTTCCGACTAAATATCGGGCCGCCGTTCTCAAGGTGTGCCATGAAACCGCGAATGCACATTTAGGTTGCACTAAGAGCAAATCCAGCATGTCGCGATACTTTTATTGGCCTCGTTGTTTCCAGGATATGGAGACATATGTGAAAACTTGCGATGTGTGTCAAAAGGTTGGTAGGCCAAATGATCGTAAAAAAGCACCGTTAATGTTAGTACCGCCGATAACGGAAGTCTTCGGTAAAATAAATATTGATACTTGTGGACCTCTTCCCGAAAGTAAAGAAGGCAACAAGTTTATTTTGACAGCCATTTGTTTAGCGTCTAGGTATCCGGAGGCTATTCCAATTAAAGATTTGCAATCAACAACTATCATTAGTGCCTTGTTGACATTATTCAGTAGAATCGGGTTTCCTAAGGAATTACAAACAGACCAGGGCACGTGCTTTACAAGCGCATTGACAGGTGAATTTGCTAGGAAGTTTGGGATCAAACTGGTGAGAAGTTCGCCCTACCACCCGCAGTCAAATCCTATCGAACGCGTGCATAGAACGATGAATCGCTTAATCAAAGTGTTATGCTTGGAAGCAGGAACGGAGTGGGAGGACCAAATGCCCGCGATTTTATTTGCTTTGAGAACCACGGTGCACGAGAGCCTCGGATTCACTCCAGCTGAATTAGTGTATGGGAGGAACCTCAGAACTCCCATAACCTTATTATATGAACACCTTGCAGGCGAGGACGATGAGGAAGAAAATTCCGTCGTCGAATATGTGTTCAAGCTAATAAATAGGCTTCAGAAATCTCGCGAATTAGCTCACGAGAAGCTTGTTAACGAGCAGGAGAAAAGAAAAACGTGGTACGATCGGCGAGCCGTACACAGAGAATTCGCGCCGGGCGACCGGGTGCTGGTGTTGGCCCCGAATCGCACAAAAAAGTTATCTGTTCAATGGATAGGACCGGGAGAAGTAGTAGAGAAAAAATCGGACACGAACTACTCTGTCCGAATGCCTGGGAAAAAGGAAGAGCGTATCTACCACATTAACATGTTGAAAGCGTACGTGCAACGTACCGAATATCTGAATTATGTAGCAGATCGCAGCTCAAACTTTGAAGTTGAGGAAGACGAGCTGGATAAGTACGCTATTAACCTTGATAGTGTCGACTTCGATGCGGAAGCTATGCTCGAAGGAACAGAAGTCGAAGACGAGTTCCGCGACAAACTGCTCAATTTAATTGTAAAGTACAAGCATATATTTTCAGACAGACCAGGGTTGACGGATGTCGTCACCATGGACATTGAATTGACGGACGAGTCGAAAAAGATAAGAAGTGCGCCTTATCGAATGTCGCCGCGTCAATCAAAAATTTTGCAGGAAGAAATCGCGAAGATGTTACGGGATAACATAATCGAAATAGGCGACTCTGATTATGCTTCCCCTATGATTCTTGTAGAGGCGCCAGGACGAAAACCAAGACCGTGCGTAGATTATCGCAAGCTAAACCAAATTATAAAATCAGAATATTTTCCGTTGCCGAACATGGAGGAGAGGATAGAAGCAGTAGCGGCAGCTAAGATTATTACTACATTGGATTTAGCAAAATTTTATCATCAGATACCGCTCACTCCGAGAGCGCAAAGATATGCGGCTTTCTGTACAAGCTTTGGCACGTATAGGCCATTAAGATTGCCCTTCGGGCTAAAAAATGCACCTTTTCAGTGTAGTAGGATGATGGCAGCTTTATTAGCAGGATGTGCAGAATTTGCAGTCCCATACTTGGATGACATCGCCATTTATAGCGACACATGGCAAGAACACCTTAGACATTTAGAGCAGGTGTTTCTAATATTAGAGAAAGCGAAGTTGCATGTGCAGCCAAGCAAGTGTAAATACGCGCGTAAGAATGTGCAATACCTAGGCTACATGGTTGGTAGTGGCATGATGCGGCCGGTAGAGGCCAAAGTAAAAACTATTAAAGAGCACCCCGTACCTCAAACGAAAAAGCAAGTGCGTGCTTTTCTCGGATTAACGGGTTACTACAGGAAATTTATTCCCGATTATGCGGGTATATCAGCGCCATTAACGGACTTATTGCGAGGTCGCGAACGGCAAGGCAGGGTAACGTGGACGCCAGCATGCGAGATGGCATTCGAGAAACTGAGGAACGCTCTCTGTCACGAACCCGTCCTTCACGCGCCAGATTTTAATAAGGATTTTATAGTGCAGTGTGATGCGTCAAAAAGAGGTATTGGCATCATTTTGGCACAGTATAATGATAGAGGAGAAGAAAAACCGGTGTTATACTTAAGTCGTAAATTCACAGATTCGGAATTATTACGATGTACAACAGAACAGGAGTGCACAGCCATAATATGGGCATTGCAGAAATTAAAGTACTATTTGGATGGAAATGCAAAAATTAAAGTGGAAGCAGACCACAACCCATTAGTATGGCTAAATAATTGTTCAAGTAAGAACCCGAGATTGATGCGTTGGTCATTAATGATCCAAGCATACAATTTAGAAATTATTCATAAAAGGGGTAAGGATCACGTAAATGCTGATGCCTTAAGCCGTATGTTTTACTGATACATGGAACCTGAACTGAACTGGGAATGCGGAGGGCTACACTGAACCGAATCACTTGATTGCATTGTATAAAATCAAGACAAGAGAAGAATCACTGTATATATGTAACAAATTGTTGAAAGTGTATTGTTTGTGTATTCTGTTTGTTTCATGTGTGTCTTATGTATGTGCAATTATGGGTACAAAGTGAAGCTCTGAAGACATTGTTGGTTCTGGGGGTATCAGGGAAAGTATCACATCATTTGATTGTGAATACTACGGATGTAATTGCAGCAGACTGTATGTAATTTAAGATTGTAGAAAATTGTATATATTAGAATGAAAGGAGGTACGTGAAGTAGGTTAGTTATTTATATTAGCTAGATTTTGATAAAAAAAAATATGTTGTAAATATAGAGTAGGTTAGAGAGATCAATAGAGTGTGAGCCCAATGGCCAGGTAAATGGTATAATCATATCCAGATCCACAAATCTAGTTGCGGGACGAATTTTTTATTGTGGTTATATCCTGCATAAAAAATTCAAAATAGGGTATGGAGAAGTATGTAACGTATTGTAGGACTACAGCTAGCAACCGCCACAATGGGCGGCGGCAGAGGATTAGACGCCAGGGGCCAGGCAGGATGTGACACGCCGAGGTATTCTGGGAAATCCTAAGAGCTAGGGAAAGGGATGCCCAAAGTACGGGACAGCGCATTTTTGCCGCGTGCCGCGTGTCAAATTCTTGGAATCCAGGGAAATGGATGTCCAAAAATGCCTGGCAAAGCGGTCAGTGTGGGCCGTGTGCAAAACCCAGTGACGTTTCAGGTCACGTGGGTGGTAGCTATATAAGAGCGAACGCAGAGCGCGGGGGTGGGGTTTGTTGAGCTGAGAGGGAACCCTCGTGCGAACGCACAAAAACTTGCGCCCAGGGCGGTGCGGAGCCGAGCTAGGCTCGTGCGGCAAACCATGTGTTGGGACGCCGTTGTGGACTATATCCACGGGTGACAAGAGGTCGCCGGAGCTGTCTGCTGTGTGCGGGAGGCTCGCTGAGGAGTGGCGCGGGCCACGAGTCAGTTATTCATTTTTAAGGATCGCTCCTGCGATCAGGAAAGTAAAGATCTACCAGAGCTGTAACTTAAAGTAGTACTGTACATATTGTGAATAAACCTGTACATATTTATCATTGAAGCTCGGGTCTGTGATTATTGTGTATTCCCACGACGTCTGTATATTTGAATTCTGATTGGTTCAGGCAAAACCTACACGTTTCAGCTTACGTTTGCCATTGTGAATGATCGTTTCTACGTATGAAAAGTTTACTGCATAAGTTTACAACGTTTAAGTTTGCATTGTGAATGGGGGCC